>VZTR01028961.1:8282-46370 GCA_013400775.1 Chaetops frenatus | reverse complement strand
ATATATACACACACACATATATCTCAATACATACACACATGCTATATGAATATGTAAAAGAGCACTTTCTGCCATGGGTTCAGAAATGCAAGGAATATTACACAGATGGAGACACTGATTTATCCTTTCTGGATCAACTTTAAGGCAGTCTGGATTTCCTCTCCTCTGCTGTTCAGAAACACCAAAAAAGAAGTTCAAGAAGATCTATATTAAACTTTAGCTGTTGATCTGTTTCTTCTCTGGAATTGACCCAGATTGAACATATATTACACAATTCAATTATTCTAAGACCTTACAGCCTGGTGTATGCAAATGGATGTCCCATATATAAGGCCTAGAAGTGAAGAGAATACAAGCTTTGCCCATGCAAATGCTTATTTCTGATTCAAGGGCTTGATCCCATCTATTTAGTGGAACCTTTAGATGAAAGCAATAAAAACAGCAGAGGCATTCATCCCTTCTCCCAAAGACCTCAAAAAAGCCATGACTATCTAGGTAAGGACAAGATTTATTTCACCAGGATGAAAAGGAAGGCTTGTGAGAGCCTGTGTAACACGTGCCCATGGCACAAAGCACACAGCAGCATCAGTGTTCTGGGCACTGCTCCCTGGTTTTGGGCCCTCCTAAGATCAAACCTCACATGTGGAGATGGCTAAGTGTGGAACCAGCACGTTTGGGACTTGGTCTCAATTCACTGTGAGTATACTACAAGGGTACAGTTGTGAATAATTACACTTTCCTCACAATTTCTACAGTCTTTTCTCCAAAGCCTTATTTGGTTTTGGTTTGGATTGTTCGTTTGTTGGGTTTGGGTTTTTTGGGGGGTCCTTTTAGGGGCTGGGGGAAGGACGTTGGCATTTCTTATTTGTTTTATATCTCAGCTCCATCTCTTTGGGACATATTTACATTGTCCTCTTAACAATTTTGGGGTACTGTAGCCCAGGTCTTGGCTATGTACCAGAACAGAGAATCTGGTGCTGCTGCATCACAAACAGCAGGTACCAGCATTGGGTTATGATTTACTCATTACTTAATCTTGGAATTGTAGGACCTTTTAGGTTGGAAAATAACCTTTAAGATCATTGAATCCAGCCACTGGCCCAGCACACCGAGTCCACCACTAAACCATGTCCCTAAGTGCCACATCTACACATCTTTTAAATACCTCTGGGACCGGTGACTCCACTGTTAGTGACTCCCTCAGTCGGCAACAAGAAAGGGACTAACCTACAAGGCCCAATGTGTGAATCTTTGCTGGGTCTTTAGGGTGCTGATGGAGCCAGAAGTGCAGGTGAAAGTTCTTCTAGGGTTAATTTTGCAAGGGTTAGGCCATAAAAATACAAGCCCGGCAGCAAAGCATGTCAGAAAGTGATGATCCCTTCCCCTCTCCTCCACAGATCTGGAGACTGAGCATAAACCAGCTTCTCTGTTTCCACAGAGCGCTTTTCTGATCCCACATAACCAAACCCATGCTTGGCAAGGAGGGAAAAAATCAGACATCTTTCCATCTGGAAAATCACCATCCTGCTCTTCATGCATGGTGGGAGGTGAGGGAAAGTATCAATTTTCTCCTCACCATCAGTTAGCTCTGATAAACTTGTAGTTTGGGAGCCTGAATGACAAACTTCTCATGGTCTTTTGTAGCAATCACCAAGCAGGAAAGTACAAATGTCCCACTGCTGAAAACCTTAGGAACTTTGCCTGGGAGGGTGAACCTGCTGCCTCTCAGGCTTGCCTTCCTCAAATAGAAAAATATGTGGTGCTAGTCGGGGGAGCAGCCAGATTTGGGAGGCCATGTGCTGGTTTTGGCNAGCCCGGCAGCAAAGCATGTCAGAAAGTGATGATCCCTTCCCCTCTCCTCCACAGATCTGGAGACTGAGCATAAACCAGCTTCTCTGTTTCCACAGAGCGCTTTTCTGATCCCACATAACCAAACCCATGCTTGGCAAGGAGGGAAAAAATCAGACATCTTTCCATCTGGAAAATCACCATCCTGCTCTTCATGCATGGTGGGAGGTGAGGGAAAGTATCAATTTTCTCCTCACCATCAGTTAGCTCTGATAAACTTGTAGTTTGGGAGCCTGAATGACAAACTTCTCATGGTCTTTTGTAGCAATCACCAAGCAGGAAAGTACAAATGTCCCACTGCTGAAAACCTTAGGAACTTTGCCTGGGAGGGTGAACCTGCTGCCTCTCAGGCTTGCCTTCCTCAAATAGAAAAATATGTGGTGCTAGTCGGGGGAGCAGCCAGATTTGGGAGGCCATGTGCTGGTTTTGGCACACTGAAGAAAGCCAGCATCTGGTTCAGCTCTGTTTCAAAGTTAAAATTTCTTAAATGGAGCCAGATATTTAAATAATATTAATAATTTTATTTCCTGAATATTAACTATGGTATATGGTGAAATGACTTCTGTACCTGCAATAAAGGACTTTTAGGTCTTGTGAGCTGCTCAGTCTCTCTCTCGTTTATACAGTCATGCAAGCCAACTATTCACTGCATGGCACATGGTTTTAGCTGCACATTCACTGCTTAATTAAAAGTACTACTTTTAGGAGAGCAGTAGGTTTTGGTTTGGTTTTTTGTTAGTTACTGCCATAGTAACCTCTGTGCTAAAATGCTGAGTGCTAAGAAGTAATAAAAATTTATGAAATGCATGCAAAGTCAATAAAGTATCAGTTAAAAATTCATGACATGGTATGCCATTTTGTGTCAGGATGCACAAAAATGCAGTTCGGAGGTATTTGGGGGCTGGGAGAAAATAACTCTAACATATTTTGTGGGGCTAATACTCGTGCCAATTTCCACTAATTATCTGGCATTCTCTTTTTTAAAGTGCGTGGGAGCTTTGTGAAGCTTTTCAGGCTTCTCTCATTTTGGTGAACACCCTACGTTTGAAGCTACCTGAATTTCTCCGAAGGGTGTGGTGTGTGTGTAGTGTTTGGAAGGCGAATAGAAGACCCAGTGGGATCCTCATGTTTATCTCACAAGAGGGCATCTCAGGCAATCGTCTCCTCTGGAACATCTCCAAGATCCCCTTTCCTTTGGCAGTGCCAGAGCAGTGTGGTTAGCCCAAGTGATCCTGGTAATGAGAGCTGCTCTCGAAGCAGTTTACCCCAAAACAAGGAAATTTTGTGATTTTGCCATCTACATATCAGGAACTGAGATGCACATGGGTCTGTTTTTTTTAAAAAATATGGAATTATTAAGTAAAAATTCAATGGTTGGGTTGGTTGCTTTCAGACCTCTCCAAATCGTCTGTGGTGACAGTGTGATGGCAGGTCTTTCACTTCACAGAGATTATCCTAAGCCCAGGACTGGTGATGGCAGGACCAGGAGACAGAGGAGGGAAGTTTCCACCAGGTTTGCTTCCAGAGAAGATTGTCCTGAAGCCCCCAGCCTCACAAATAACATCCCACAGCAGAAGCCTATGGAGAGGCAAAGGTCCCTTTCTGACTGGGAAGAAATGCCCTCCCAGAGCAGCAACTTTCCCATACCTTCCTTCCCAAAATTTGCCACTGACTGGTTCTGGCAGAACTCTTCTCAACTTTATGGCTTCTCTGACTCCTGTTCGTGGGTTCCTTGTTCTCCTTATGTATTACACAGTCAATTCCCAACTGCCCGTGGGTGGTTTATCCAGGTGGCTGATAAACCGTGGATGTTGGGATGCAGAGCCAGCTCAGACCTAGCCAAGCTTATTAACTCTTATGTAGTGCTGCTTGGGCCAGCTGGGATTCAGGAGAGGAACAGTCTCCTGGAACCTCTGTACCAGGATGAGCCCAGCCTAAGGCTCTGGGATATGCAGGGAGCCAGATGGGATCACCCTGCATGACCTTCCCTGCCTGTCAGGCTGGCTGACCCAAGAGAATTCCTGAGGACCTGCTGAGTGGGTGCTGGGACCCCAGTGGCTGTGCTGATTTTCTTCACTGCCTCCTTTCAGCACCTACGTTTGCAATTCCTGCATGACTTGACCAAGGCTGCAGAGCTAATCAGTGGCTCAGCCCGAATTCAGGCCATCTGCCCCACAGCCCATGGAGAGTGGGTGAGACTCTCACACACTGAGAGCTCTGTGGGGCTCCCCATAGTGGGCATTGGCATGGGATTCAGCTGGAACTGTTGCTGTTACTGCTGCCATGCAGTAAGTGTAATTTGAAAATTTTAGGGAAAAAATGTATTTTTAACTCTTGTTCTCTGTTCTCCAATTTCCTCTTTTTTTTTTTTTTTTTTCTCTTTGAAGGACAGGAAATGTGCATTGATCCTAGAGCAAAATACCAATTTAAAATATCAGACTCAGACATGCAGGCCAGAGTAGATGCTGACACTCATAGAGCAATTACATCTGGATACATTTAATATTGTGTCCTCACATTTTTACACTCAGTTTTTACGCTTCTCAGCAGATTACTTATTTCCCAAATGTGATATTTCTGGATTGGACCTGACAGGGGTGGCACAGTGCAGGAAATCTACTTTGGGAGCATGGGATGCTCAAGCCATGTGACCCACAATTTAGCCTCATGGGGTGATAGAAGAAAAAAAAAAATGCACAAAATACAGGCATTTCAAACCACATAGCCAGGAAAAGCATAGGTCTGTTTTTATCAATGAGTGTCTGGGCTGCCTTCTGCCTGGATGGCTTGGAAATTTTCTATTTCACCCCAGTGCCCAAAGGTGACCTCAGCGTTTTCAAGAAGAACAGAACAAATAGCTGATAGGAAAAGGAGTTAAAGTAGCCTTACTGAACAAATAAATTGGCAAGTGTATCTAATAATTGCATGGGTTCAGCATTTTTCTGCGATAAATGAGTAAACTTTAAATGTATCTCTGAGATGTGCTATCACAGGCATTGCCATGGGCAAGTTTTATCCAATGATGAAACAGCAAGGCCTTGTGAGATAAAGATGATAGAAGGGGTACTATCAGGTGGCAGCTGGGTAATTACAACTCTCTATTTGGGCTCTGTAGTGATGCTGCATGTGATAAGTGGAGAATAATGAAGAAAAAGGAGTAGTGATAATACAGGAGCTAAATGGTAGAAAATAGCCTATCATAGCCCAGAGCCCTCTGAGTGCCTATGGGGACTTTGAACTATCTTCTTCAGTTTTCAACCACAGAAAAAATACTCTCTCTTTCTTCTTCCTTTGCTAAATTTATGTCTGGTGGGACAAAAGGGAAAACTGAAAGGAAATCAAGGGTATGTGAAGAGAATATGACCTTTGCAAATAACACTGAAGGTCACTGTGCAATTATTCTAAAATAAAAGTATCCTGTAATCTTGTCTGTACCCACAAAAGATGTAAGACCATTTTTTAATGTGATTCCAAACAGTTTTGTTGGGGATCATGGTTTATGAAAGGTCAGCTAAAGTATTTCTAATTATATCTCGTCTAGCTCTTTGCTCAGAAGAACACAAATGACATTTGTTGTGATATAGTCAAACTCTTACTAAAGAGAAAAACTGTCAAAAGACAAACTCACCACATGTAAGAAAAAAAAAAAAAATGCTATTTCCTGAGTGAAGATTGGCTTTTGTAGCTTAAAAAAAACCAACCCAAAACAACAAGCCTACAGGAGGATAAAATACCTGGAGCTGGTGACTGAAACTTTTACCCCAGGTTGTTCCATTTTATTTTTTTCCCTATAGATAGTAATACATACTATAGTTCCTGGTGAGCTTGGCACAATTTTCCAGTTATCTGAGTAACTCTTGGTAATTATTTTTTATTCCCCAGAGTAAGACAATAGTTCTTTGGCACTTCTTTCACTTAGGAGTCAGATACCTAAATGTCACTTACCGTGGATGTGATGTAGTGTGGGTGCATTTATATGTGAGGGAACTCCACATAATATATCTGCTGACTAAAGATAAGACAGAAATTGTTTTGCCTATTTTTTAATGCTTAGCTAAATAGGTAGAGTAAAAAGTGTGTTGTGCATCACTCATGTATGTTCAAGTCTTTTTTCTTCTTAGGGCTCTGACCCTGCATTACCCAATGTAATAACATAGAACAAAATATTGCATCAGCACATTAGCAGGACACAGAGTGAGTCTCATAGGAGCAGAAAGATTCAAAATTAGAATTTTTTGGTATAGCAAACTGAGATGTTTAAACATTAGTGAGGCCAGTAGTGAAAAAAAGGGAAATTTTAGGTAGTGCCTGGGTTTGGGAGACTTGTAGCTTGTTGGTAAAACTGAGAAAATCATACTGAGTTTTAGGAGGCCAAAAATGAACAGAGCTCCTGTTGTCATCCTGCCAGAACCTGACTGGAGTATGACAAAAGCATTTAAGCATTGCAGAAATAAATGACGTGTAATAAAATGCTTACAGCTGAATAGAATGGCTGTTTATAGGCTGAAATGCCACAGCTGAACAAATAAGGAAATTCACATACACATAAGAAAAGGCTTTTTAAAGTATATACCTTATTGCAATTATTTTTATTATATTATTAAATTATAAAGTCTCTATCAAATTTTTAAAGTTTCAAATTATTACTATGTTTAGTGGGGCACTAAGATGATTCACACAAAGTCCAATCCTTCCTCTGATTTAAGATAAAGATCTTGGTAAAAAAACAGAGCGCAAATCAGGAGTCCATGGTGTGAAGAATCATTAGACCATCTCAGCCAGGAAGTGTAGTTTCTCACTATGGACTGACTCCTACTCTCCTGGAGTAATGGGGTTTTGTCATTCATCAACCTGTGAGGCCTTATTTATGTGCAGGCCACTTAGGGCTTTGGCCATGTATGTGAAATACAACTGTGACCATACGACTCCGCAGTGGTACCCAAATGGTGAGGCTCCCTAGGATGAGACTCAACCCTCCTACCTTTACCCACCCAAAAGTCCATCATCTAAGTTTGGGTTGCCCACCCTGCTTCTTTTTTTCAGTCAATGGGGAGAAACTGGCACCTTCACCTTGGAAAAGAAAATTATGTGTCCTTTGTCAGACATCCAACTTAAGGAGGGATCAATTACCCTCAGGAAGTAACTATTACTCCTGACGAAATACAGAGGGAGCCTGGGGTGACTGGCTTAGACATTTAACTTCTAGATAACTGAAGACAGGTAAAATGAATTTCATCCTGCCTTTAAAGGAGATTTGTGTCCAGTGAGATCAAGACAGGTCTCTATATTTGGACATTTCTTTCCTTTTAAATCATGCTAAGTGCTTTCCAAAGTGTGGGTGAATAACCTTACTGGCATTCATCTCAGTCAGCCTGGCTTAGGTTTAACTCATCTTTGGCTAAGCAAACCTTACACAGAGGTTTTCAGGTGGCTACAATGACTCAGGCAGTCCTCTGCCCCTTCTCCCAAACCCCATCCTCCACTGATCATTTGTGTGGTCACACAGTGAAGCACACCAGCACACTGACCTTGTTAAAAACTGAGTAGGGGAAAAAAAGTTGTTGTCTGTTCTGGCTCCAATAACCATAACAAACAACCATGTTTGAAAAATGGGAGAAATACCAGAAAAGCAGCATAAGGGCTAGAGACTGCTTCCAGACAGCCTCCATTATATGTCTTTCCTTTCTGTCATCCATTTCTCTTAAGTCAAAACTAAAATCCTTATCAAGGCTTCACCATCTTGCCTGGATCCCAGTAGTTTTCAACTCATCAGCCACTCTGGTCTTCCTGTCCTGTCCATCCAGCAAAACCAATCCCTAGGGTGGTCTTCCTCGTCCTATTCCCTCTTTGAACAATCTACTCACTTTGGGGCAAGTGGAAAATCGCTACAGAAGAACCAAGGACTCTGTCAGTCCTACAACTCAGAGAGATGTTTGTTGGCAGGGTCCAATATTTCCTGAGACTCAAGAGTCACAACTTGTTCTCCAATTGTGATGGTGTAATTACTGTCTCTGCACTCACTTTGGCCATTTTGGTCTGCTCTCCTGTTGTCTTTTGGCATCCAGATCCAGTTTGCAGTTCATAACCAACTATGCAAGCAAAAATGAGGGAACAAGCAGTGGCTGGGAGGAAAGAGGAGAACAGGAACTCCTTAAATAGACATGCTGGCTGCAGAAAATGCACTGTCTGGCCCTGAAGATCCAAGGGTTTAAGGAGAAAACTGCCCTGCACATGGAAGCTTGTATTGGTTAGGGAAATTATTCTCTTTGGACAACCAATTCGAGGTGTAACATCAAACTGGCCCTTGACATTGCCTGCTGAAATGGTGTACAGAGTAAATCTTGGCACTTTCTTGATCCAGAAAGAAGATTTGTTAAAATCTAGACTTTCAAAATGTCCCAGTTGTCTTCACTTGTTGGGTATTGCTTCACTTGGTTTCCATCACACCTTGGCGTAAGTCAGCTGTGTCCCTGTTGGGTGAACCTACCCCAGAAATCACTCTCCAGAAGAGCACATCCAGTGCTCCCACTGCTTGAAGGCGTTCAGTCCCTGGGCTTGTGCCACAGCTAGTCCAGGTTCACCCTCTCTGAAGTGCACAGGGTGTGGATAGGAGCTCCTCAGCACCATTTCACCCCATCAGTCTGCTCCTACTGCTCCAAAGTACTGCACCAGTGGAGATGTATCCTACCTGTTATCCAATGTGACAAAACTAATTGCTCTCTATTTCATATTTACCCTCCTCCCAAGACATTAAAACAGAGTCAGAAGCCAATTAGCACTTGGCAAAATGAAACTGACATCAGAAGCAGCCATTGGGGCAGATGACCAAGACCCACTAACAAATTTTAGCTTGGTGGTCCTGATATCATCCCTGTCAAAAATCAGGAGTTTTCCGACGGCTGTTTGCAGTCTTAGGCTGTACTCCTAGTGATTGATTTCTAGCACCTTAGCCCATTAAATGTACATCCATTATACATCACTTTTATGCCTGCATATAACAGTTTATAGACATGAAATCCCACACATATACACTTGCCCTCTACTGATTCATGACTTGTTCTTTTCTTACCAGTCTCCTTTTACCTCCTGAAATTGCAAGGCCTATATCAGGGAAACGAAGTCAGAAATTTTCATAATTTTTAAGTGTATTCATACAGGTAGGGAATAATCTGTTCTTCATGTCCCTGGTAGATAGGGCAAGAATTGATGAGCTTAAATTTCTGCAAAGGGGATTTAGGATAGTCATTAGGAAAAACTTTCTTGTTAAACCTTGGAATAGATTGCCTTGGGAGGATGAAGGATCTCTATCACTCGTGTTTTTTTCAAGAACAAGTTAGACAAGTGTCTGTCAAGAATGTCATAGGTATATTTTATGTTGCCTGGAGGGGGTGGAAGGAGCAGATGACCTCTCAAAACCACCACTAGCCTCTTTTTCCTGTGATCTTCCAAGGTATTCTGAATGTTTTATTCATCTATACCAGTGCATAGCAGTATTTCTAATACAATGTTTGTCCAGGACAGAGATTTGAAAGTTTCTGATCCTCTAAGACTACAGACCACTCAGAAGCTTGTGTCTTGTTATCCATTGATGCTTGACGCTACTGCAGACACCAGTAGGAAACTGCTGGCTTTGGCTGAACACTGTCCATCACATTCTGTCTTACTCCCAATTCTCCTAATAAAGTGCCATTTGTATTTGTAAATCTGGCATATCGTTGAACCTGGATTTTGAGTGTTAGTCAAGATGAAAAACCTGTTGGTAACACTATTAAGACCAACTGGGTTATTTATACCATCAAGTTTCAAAATCTTCCTTTTGGTCAATAGAAATACTTTATCAGACAGTGGATCTCTAAAACTAACAGGCTTGAAATATAAAAACATATTTTCCTATTGAATAGTTACATGTACTGAGTGACACGATGCTTTTATACCCAAGAATATCACACTAATATTGCACTCCAGACAGAATAATGCTCATTAGCAACACAAACCTGAAACACTATACAAACCAAAATGTGTTTGGTTTTGTACTTTAACATTGTGCCACAATACAGTGGTCTCCTTTGGTGCATTTCTATGTGTTGATGCAACAGGGTTCTTCCTGCTTATTTCTCCCTCCTTCCCATTTCCTTCCTGGTTACTATTCCCTGGCTGACTGTTCTGTCGTACCTTCAGTAACACATGAGTTCGTGCCCATGAGCTCGACAGCAGTCTGGTTTGGGAGACAACAAAAGCTGCCCAAAGCTGCCAGTTGGGAATGCAGCCCTGTGCTGGGACTGCAGAGGAGCATGGCACTGAAGAGCTTCTGTCCCACGCAGCACTAATGGAGCAGTTAACCAAAAGCCACCACACTCGTTTCCTGTCCAGCTCTGACACCTTGCTGAATTCAAGGGTTTCTCCTGAGCCAAAGCTTCTGCTTGTGCTATGCTGTGTGGTAGGGTAGGACTCAACGAGGAGAGCTGCACTCCACATCTCTGAGAGATAGCAGATATCTTGTTTGAAAGCTGATATACCCTCCAACTTTGCTGAAGCTATTTTAGTTAAGCTATAACAACTCAATTGGCTAAATCCTTACTAGTGATATGTGGTTAGAGATCACCCGGAGCTGATACTGGGACTGTGGATCTTGTCCTTAAGAAACTTTAAGATCTTCTTTATTTTCTCAGAAATGTCAATGGAAAACATAATAATAGCAAAGGATGGGCAGGGACAGATTTGTCAGCAGTGGCATCAATTCAAATGTGCATCAAAATACAGTGGCCTGACAGAGATGAATGACAAAAAATCCAGTTCTTCCACAAAAACTTGCATTCTTGCTGTACAACAGGCAATTATTTTGCCTAATCAGATTTTCAGCTAAGCTGCCTACAGTGTCAGAAAGCCACAAAGTCATTTAATAGACAGCAGTTTGAATGGGTTGGAGAGGAAATATTTAAGCTAAGCAGTTGCTGATGAGATTTCTCAAGCTCAAGAAATTCTCACATAATGGACATTATGGGAAGGAAATGAGCTGGCTTTAGAAGGACCAGATTTGCAAATTTTTTTCCTAGTTTTGAAAACTTGATCTGAAATCACATGGTGTTGGTTGTTTTTGCCATGGATATGTTGCACACATTTACGAAGACATTGAGCTTCAGTAATTGCTGTGTGTAAACGGATTTCCATTACTATATTATGGTACAAGTCTAAGGAACCACTCGGATTCTAATTTTCTCAGAAATGTTGCTCTGTGTTGGACAGAAAGGAAAAGAGGTGTCCATGGCATGATAAGGTGAAGGGTATTTTAATTATACATATTTTGGCTAGTGTAGATGTGAAAGCAAATGAACCACCTCTCAGAATACCTACTTCCAAATTCCTGTCCTGCGGTATATATTCAGTCCCTGAACAATCATTCATAGAGCAATTCAGGTTCTCAGCGTAAAGCCATATTTGGTGCCCTGGGTACACTGCCCAGACTCCAGCTCTGCCCCAGCAGACTGTAGACCTCCTGTAGGCCCTGCCTGCAATCTGCCAGACCCATGCAGATGTTTTGGGTACCTTCAGATGTTTACAATGGCAGTAGATGCTTGTATTTAGGCTTGTGAATTGCACTCTTGATTTTTATGTGCTCCAGTTTCCTGTCTACAAAATGACAAAATAAGCCTTGCTTCTTCCCAGCTTCAGCCTGAGCCAGGGTTTGCAGAGCTGTCACGAGTATTGGCAATTCTAACTATACCAAAGACGTTTCCACTGCAAAAACCTCATGGATTAGGTTTAAGTCCGTGCACAAAACTTGTCATGAGATCTTTACAGGCAGCAAACTTCTGCTTGTCTGCTTTTTGTGGGTAACAAATTCCTTCCCCTGAAGCAACTTTCACAGGTTGATCATGGGCCACAAGGTCTGGCCCTGCACCCTGGCAATCTGTGGTGACATCTCATCTAGAGTAGCTGCAAACCTTCCTTTTGGAGACTTTTTCCCTATTCCATGTATGTACAGGAGTTCCTGTAGCATGGCCTGGTCTAGATCCTATCACTCTGTAGCAGGACTAAATTCTACCACTTTCCACTCATTAATTGCACATTGAAGATATTTGCATAGAATAGCACAATCTGCCAATAATATAAAGCTGTTCTTTAGCTGACATCCAAACAAAAATTCCACTAAGAATCCATTTTCTTGTTCTGTAAAGAATTTCAATAAGGTATCTGTCATTTTAAAAAGTCAATCGTCTCCTTATTTAAAGGTATTAAGCAGTCCTTCATTCTGGTGGCTGCTTTTCAGATGCTTCAGGCTTTCTGATCATCAAAATATCACCTACTGTCCTTTGGAAATGGGATTTGTGACAGCTCAAGGTAAATGGCCTGGAACAGGAAAACATTCCACATAAAATTTAACTGAACCAAATAATTTCAGAAAGAGAACTCTGCACGTCAATGATACATTTATTGATTTGATATAAAGTACTAATTTTCTGGTTGTATTATTTTGTCATGTTAGCTGTCTATTGAATTTTACTTTTCCTTTCCCAGGGAATTTGTTCTCAAAACAAAGGTATTTGGTACTCAGTTTGAAAGGGTTTTATTGAATCTCTGATTGTGTTTTCCCCTCCAGCTGATTTCCATTTAATCCTTTTGATTTAAATATTTCCCTATGTAGGAGTTGACAGCTAGGAAGGACAATAACATCAGGATACCTTTCATTCCATCCATTTTTAAACATTTCTCCCGAGTAATTTGTTCAACCACTGTAGGACCCCATCAAGAAAATTCATATGCCTCCAGACTTGATTCCTTGCTATTATGGATAATTATAATTTCTTGTGGTAGCTGGGACCAAGGGGGCCAAAAGCAAATGTAACTATCCTGAAACCGAGGAGCTGCTCTCAAATTCCATATTGGCCTGCTCAGTATTCCCAGATTAGTGGCCACCCATCCATGTGAGCTCAGAAAGAGTTTCAAACCCTCTGCCTCACAGTTACTGGTAAAATATCAAGGAATTTTCTAAGTGGTTTGGTTTCTTTAATACTTTGACTTTGGATGGATCTCCAAGCCCAAATTATGAGAAATTTGAGGTACTGCAAAAAAAGGCATTGGCCACTCATCTTACAGCAGGCGCTGAGTCTTGGGCCTCACCTGAAGTTACTGAAGTCAACAACATGACTCAGATATATCTGTATGTGTTTCAATCACATCTCTAATTACAAAGTAGATAATCTCTGTTAATAATCTCTGGGGAAAAGTTCATTTACCTGCCAATCAGTCTGTAGATTAACCTTCCAACTCTGTCATGAACTTCTCCTGAGGAATACCTCTGCTACTTTATGACCTGAAAATGTTTTATTTTTACAACACCATTGTCAAGTGAACCTCCCCACTCTGCAGTGAATGTATTGCAGTAGGGACATGTGGTAGTTTTATTAATATATTGCACATGTATCTATCTCTCTATATATACATCTTCTCCATTTCTCATCTCCATGGTACTGGTACAGGGGTTGTGTGTAGGGAATAGCCCAGGTTACATCTTTTCCTTCTGCAGATGTAGCCATAACAACTGATCTGTGAATAGGCTCCTGCTGGGGTCATTAGGGGTGAGATAGTCTTCAGAATCTTCTCACATGCAGGTCTGGATGGAGACAGAAATCTTGAACTATATGCTTGGTCAATTTGGACACAGCTTGAGTATTCATCTTGCTTTCTACTGAAGTCAGACATGTCCACAATTCTGCAAGACATTACCTGATCTTTTAAATGTGTATGTAGATGTTCCCAAGAAAACCTCCTTAGTCATAAATTCTAAGTCATCAAAACCTAACTAGGGTGTCATCATTGCTTTCAGATGAGCTGTGCAGAGTGCAAGATGAGACATATAAGATAAGCAGCTGAAATATGAAATGAATATGTAGCCCTGAATTTACATGGACAAACAGAATCAAAATCTTTTATTCAACTTCAGTGCTAGGTTTTGTGAACAAATAGTCCTGAATAAGGAGTTTGTTCAAAATCAGAACCTCTGAATGTTTCAGTGTCCTTCTCATTTTATTCAACAAAATCAAGAACTTCCTTAAAGAGACCAGGTATGTTCTGGTGATTGGTTAAAAATTGATGAGGTGCTACAACACCTATAGTGTTTCCAGAAATTATGACATTTATAGCACAGAGTGTATATATAGAATCTGAAGTGTGCTTGTGCAACTAATTAGGAGGATAGCATGGGAAGAATCTGCACAGATAAACCTGGTATAGGAGATGGGAATTTAGAGATGATGGTGAACCCTCTAATCAAAACGAACACACTCAGTAATCCTAGGAATAATGCTCTCTCAGATACACATCCACACAGCCACATTTAGATTCTACTGCCAAAATGTACTATCAGATCATAAAATTTGATTTGCAGTACATTAGGCCTATTACTTCATCACCCAATTAAATCTGTACAGAGCCCAATAACTTCTGTTGGATGAAAGGATAATTTGTGTTTGACTAATGCATAACTTCTAGAGAATATCTAGTCTTGATCTTACAATAGCAGGAGACAGAAAATCTATTGCATGGTAGCTAGTTTGAATAGTTAATCCCACTCACTGCTAAAAAAAAGGGTATCTAACTTCTGTCCTGGATTGACTTAGCTTCTGATTCCAACCACAATTTCATTCTCTACTAAATTCAAGATCACTTCAGTGCTCTGTGTTTTTTCTCAGGAAAGGGATTTATATGCTCTAATCAAATCCCTTCTCAATTTTCTTTCTNCAATCCTTAAATCACTTACTGCATTTTTCCAGCACTTTCTCCACCTTTTCAATGGTTTTTGAAAAAGTGCCAAAACTGAACCCCTATTCTAGCTATTTTCTTGGCAAAGCAACTTCTGCAAGTGCTGCCACCCTTCTACTCCCATTCATTACTTGAATGTTTGTACAGCCAGGTTGTGTCCCTCACGGCACAGCATTGCATTGGGAGAGGCTGTTGAGTTCCTATTCTGCAGAGACCACACTTTGTAGGACACTATCAACTGAGGGGGTTTTATGTTTGGCAAAGCAGAAGAGGCAGCTCATTTTCCTGAGCTGTTTGCTTTCTTGTTCTGAGCATTCTGGTTCTGCAGTCTTTCAGCAGCCTGCAGGGCGTCGTGGGCCTTCTTAGACCCACACTGTCCTGCACTGCCACTCAACAGAGCTGTTTGGATTTTCCTCATTAATGCCATTTCCAGGTTCCACACAGCTCTCCCTTACCTGGGAGAACTCCCCACTTCCCAGGCTTGGTTGTTTCTCCTGGAGCACCCTAACTCTGTGCCATGTGAGCCTGCACACATACCAATACCCTGCTACTGCCATCCCTCTGGTTTCTATGCCAAGAGCTTGCCTGTCCTGCCTGGAATGGTCCTGCATACATCTGAGCTGAGGCTGTGCAAGACCATGATCCCAAAGAGCAAGCTGGACACATCAGAAGGCAAAAACAGCTGGTGTCTGTCAAGGTTGTCCCAACACATGTAAGTTAGAAAGCACTAAGTTTCAAGATGAGGTGTCCACAACATAATAAGCCTGTCTTAAGAAAGCAATAAAACCAATACCCAGGCTTGGAAGTGACAGTGAGGAGGGAGAGGATCCAAGAGTAAAATGGAAGAGTGAATATGGCATTGAATTATCTGAGGCTTACAAGTCAGCAAAGAAAAAATGCCTGAAGTAGAAGTCAGCAGCTGAAATCTGTACTAGGAATAACAACCTATTGACAAGCCAGAGAGAATTGTATGAGGAACAGAGGTCACTGTCAGCCAAGGGGAGACATGAGAGATGCTAAAGGGAAGAATTATATTTGTTCTGAGGAGGGGAAACATAGACAATCAGACACACGAAGACTGCCAGCAGTAGAGGCTGGGAACAGAGACGACAGTCTGGCTGTATGGACTGTTCCCACTGTTCTCAGCTTACACTCTGAATCCTTAGGGAGAAAGAGCTTATACCTCCCACAACTCAGGAAATTCTACATCTACCTCTGAACCTACCTATGGCTCAGATAGTTAATTTGCTCTAATAACTGGCCTAAGATCCACAAAACAAAAAGTAGCAACCATCTCAAGGCATTTTCATTGGGAAGTTATTTTAATTGGTAGCTGATGCCAGTCAGAACTGTACTCACCCCTCGTATATTTCCAAACTAACTGCTAAGGAAAACTTGAGGAAAATAGGAGAGGTTCACCAAGGAAATATCATATTTGATAACTAAGTTTCTTTCTCTCAACTGATCACTGGGGTCCCTTAGAAGAATGGGTACTGTATTGCTTACATAACCTTTAGCCAGAGAAGCAGGTCAATATTTTACTCTTGCACTGCTCACTGTAGGCAAGCAATTCAGTTACAGCATTGAGAGTGAAAGATGGTGAAAGCCAAAAATCACTGTCAAAGACAGCAGGTTCCTGTGATAAGAGAACCTCATTCAACAAAGTGGTTACATTTATAAGTTCACAAAACCTCGCAATACTGGTCTAATGCCAGGAGTCAGATGTTAAGCAGATTAGAGAATGGACTGGCTCATCAGCTGCAAGTTGAATGAACATAGAAAGTTTCATTTTGGATCAATGACCTCCAAAGCAGGCTAAAGCCTGCTAGAGAGGGAGCACCTATACCCCAGCTTCTGTTTCTTGTGCCAGGAGGGCACCACAAGCTGCTGATACTCAGCCCTAGCAGAGGAAAAGCAAGTTCCCTGGCTGCTTGAGGAACAGAACCTTTTGATTCTTTGTTTTCTGAAAACCCACAGTGTAATAGTGTCCCCAGCTACCAGATGATTATCAAAAGTTTAAGATACATGCAATTTGTCTCCTTGGAGTGATTCACAATATTAGCTTTAGGTTTCAGAGTGTTGAGTGTTAAATTACTCATCACAAACAAAAGTTCTGCTGCAGGATAGGTGTTGATAATAATGCCTGATAGCTGTGCATAATGTTTCTTTTGGCAGAAGGCAGTCTGACTACTACAGGAAGCAATTGGCCAGAGGATCTTGTTGAGGCACAAATAGTCAAAAAGCAAAAATTGTACGTGAGTGAAAAATTTGCACACAGAAATGTGGAGCTCTGTCTATTAACTCCCTACCAAATTAAAAAGAGCTTTCCCCTCACTAGTGTCTCCTATGCAATGCAAACAGAAAAGTGAGAGATTGAATGGAGACACTGAAGACACACTCTGACAGAGATGGACAGTTTCATGCAAAACAGTTGTGCTTTAAGAAGCTGTGCCCTGTGGTCATCAGAAAGTAAATGGGAATTTATGTGGGTGAGCAACTTCTCGTTAAGGTAAAATGTGAAATAAACTGTGAATACAGGACAGAATGCAAGAGAAAGAAATCAGAAAAACACTGAAGGAAATATACCAAATCCTAAAATCAAGAAAACCCATGGTGTCCCCAGTCTGATCATGAAGGCACCAACACAATCTGATTAGAGGGACAAGAGATGAAAACAACAAGTATGACATGGGAAGTATTTTCCAGAAGACATAGAAGTTTCCATCAGAAGCCAAGGCAAGAAAGACCCTTCTCCTGTCTTTGTTCAGTTCCTGGTCTGAAGTTCTCCTTCCCTTAAAACCCAGACCAGAAGAAGAGATGGATATTTTTTTCTCTTTGGGAATCGGTGGCTAGAGAAGAAAATATGAGAGACACTTTTCTATGTAGGCAGCCAAGAGGAAAAAAGAAATATGCATAACATGCCTGTTTCCTACTGTCAACAAAGAGAGAAACTCTGTGAGAGATGGCTGATGCCAAGCATTTTTCAACACTTGACATGTCAGCAAGGTTCTGGCAGGTGTCCTTAGGAAAACAGAGCACTCGTCTGAGCATGTTCAATATCCCCTTGGGAAATGCTGTTTTCTCAGACTGTGTGAAGAACACGGTGCATTTTTACTAGAAAATAAAACTTTTTTCAAAATAGATAAACCCATGAGATTTACCTATTGAAGGTCCTGATGTAAAAAAAAAAAAAAAAAGAAAGTAAAAAAGGAAGAATACAGCTTTGGTACTCTGAGAAGCTTTAGAGGAAATCAGCTCTTCTGTGCTAAACTTCAGCAAAACATTGACACTGTGGAAGGGAAATTACCTACTGCAACTGGTCAGACTATGGCACAGGCTGTCACATCCCCTCTGCCAGGAGAGAAAGGGACACAAGGTCTGGACTGTGAAGGGAACAACCCTTCACAGAACTGCTGGTGTTAGGTGTGGGTGTATGACGGGCACCCTAGAAACAATAGTGTGCAAAGACGGGCAAGGGGCATAATATCCAAACTGTGGTGAAGAGAAACTGAAAAAGATAAATTAATCTGTTTTCTGGAGTAAAGAATTCTGAGGATGAGCTGAAATTAAGTGGTGTCCCAGTGCTTTCAGGAAGGTCTGGACACAGATCTCCTACATCATCATAGCCAAGATTGGATTTTACGCATCCCACTTCCTAACAAGTGGAGTGTTAATTTACTCAAGAGCAGCAGGAGAATTAGACTTAGAGTGTGGGTGTTAAAGAGTTCCATGTGTTTATACATGAGAGGTCAAGATCAGCCTAAATTACAATTTTAACCACTTTTTGCCACTGCCGAAAAGGAACCGTCAATTTTCCCATTTTCATGCATTAGAGCAGGGAATTTTTTTTCCAGGTACAAGTGTATCATTTGTAAATTAAATATGAATGAGGAGATATTTGATTGTTCAGCCATAATCTTTGTCATCTGACAAAAAGGTGGGAAAGGGAAGTCTATGTTGCATTAAGTACTTCCAAACTTAAGCGTTTACAGAGGATACCCCTGAATGTTTTTGTTTTAATTGAAAGTTAATTATTAATCTTAATTAATTACATTAATTAAGACCAGACACACAGACACAGCCCTTATTATCAATTTAATAATGATCTCTGAGAACTGTCAAAACTTATTGATCATAAGTACAAGTAATTTTCAGGAAAATTCAGGTTTAGACATGCAACTGCTAGCACCACTTGTCTCAAACATGACAAACACCTAGAAAAAATACATCTCATTAAAGAAATTAAAACCATACATTGCTCATAATCTGATCTTTGTCTTGCATTCTTAGGCACCAGGACAGCACCAATAAAAGATATGGCTGTCTCCTGGAAACACCTTAAGTTAGTAGAAAACTTAAAATAAAGCATGAGCATGTTCACAGAACAACATTAGAATACACTTATATAGACTGCTTATATAGAAATGGAAAAATGAAACAACACAGTCAGTCAAGTTCATGGTCCTGGGACTCTTTATGGGAGTGACAGTGGAATTATTTATGCCCAAACACATTATGTTGAGCCCTGAGGTCAAATCAGGTGTCTCAGTGTTGGCAGAATGCAGAGATGTTGCAGGATGCTGAATTGCCCATATTTCTCAGACAAGTCTAAAACTGAAAACAGATGCATCCTTTTGAGATTTCTGATTCCTAAACATAAAAGTTTTGGGGCCGATGACCTCTCCACTGTTCTGTAACACAGGGAAGACTCCTTAAAAGAATATCAAAAGACTCACATTATGAGCTATTTAATAGATCTGTCATAAGTATTTTGTATTCTGATGTTTATTGCAATTTTTTGCTGACCTTACGTTAACTGTGAAAGGAAGATGAGCAAGCTTTATCTCCAGAAAGGCAGAGTAGGAGCTAGTTGAAGCTGAAGTGCTTCACATTGTGTAATGTTGACCAAACTAAAACTCAGACATCGAGTGGAGCAGGTCTCTGCCTGGTTCTTTGGCTCAGCCATTGCTCAGGAAAAGCACATACCTCTCCTACAGCAAACTTAAGATCATTGTTTTCTTTCTCTTTAACATTGTCTGGATCATCTGTCCAAGACAGGCTCTTTGCTCCTTTGAAGAACTTGCTGCAGAGCACACAAATGGTTTTTCAGCAGACACAGCACCTTCTTTTCTCTTTTACATTTGTTTTATATAGATAGTTCTTTTAAATCGTACTGTTAAAGTTTTCTCTCAACAAAAAACTTCTCATGGACTTCTTAGGGATGTTCCTTTAATTTTCTTTACACTTACTTCCATTTAGATGGAACTTATTCCGGTTATATTCTCTTCCTCTCACTCTACTTGAAAATTAGTTTTGAACTCTCTGGTATTGCTAATTACCAAATCTAGAGCTTTGGCACAGTTACATCTCTGGCTGCTTTATTGTAGTGGGTAAAATTATTTAAAAACAATCTTCAAAAATTTTAATGGCTCTTTTTGTGTCTAGAATAATAGCATTTTGGACTTTACCCCTTTCTTCTCTTTTTGCATCTTGGGTAAGGTTAATTTCTTCAAAATCTCTCATTCAGTGACAGTCAACCTGCATCCTAAGTGAGGCCCCAAAAGTTAGTCCCAGCCTAGTCTGCACACTGTGTCCTTGAGAGTAATTAATAATGGTGCTGCCAGCTGCTGGCCCGGACATTGTGTTCTGATACTGAAAGTGCTCACTCCAAAACAAGTCTGGGTACAGCGGGTGTGCAGTCCAACTCTCCTGTACTATGGGCAAGTGCTCCAACCCCTAGTCTGCCCAGCAAAGAAAAAGGGACACTGCACATGCCCTCACAAGAATCAGCCCAGCACTCTAAAAGTACATAGCACCCACATATTCTCTGGTTGAAAACAGAGAATGAAGTCTGAAACACAATGGTAGAATTATGAAATTAAATATTGAAGAAGCAAAGTCTTTTTTCTAAAGCAATATTTGCATGGCATATCAGAAACATTTGATTTCACTCTGAATTGAAACAATAACAAATTCTCAGATGTCAGCACTTCTTACAAAAATAATATTCTATATCTCAGCTGGTCTTGTCTAACAGGATTTTCTCATTAACCTCCCTAAAAGATAGCATTAATACCTCCATGAAGACTTCCATTTTTCTCTCTTCATTACATTTCTTTAACACATTGGTGTACGCGTATTGACTTAATAATTAACATTATTATGTTGAATATAATGAAACAACCAATGATGTCTTATTGGAGAATCTGATTCCCCCTCTACTCCTTTTGTTTTATATTAAAGCATCAGCATCATTACAAAGTTACAAAGTCATCTGGTCCACCTAGGCCTGCTCAAGCATGGCTAACTTCAAAGCTGGATATTGAGTTGCTTGGGGCATTTCCCTGCAGTTTTGAACATCTCTACATCACCTAGGCCTGTATGATGTGAAAACTTGTAAAGGTCTTGGAATAAAGACCTGGATTTCCTATTTATAGCACCAGTACCTGCATAGTGCTGGGAATCATTTTGAGGTGTAAAGTATGTAAGAACTAGTAGCCTCCCTTTAAGGCAGAAGTGCTTGCTTTATCTACTTGCACAAGGTCGATGTACAAAAGCAACTGACATCAATGTACAAAAGGTGGAAACATACCAAAATGTACAGCCACTGGGCTGGTCAATAGACACAAAGAGGAAAGAAACCTGAAACAACCGTGGTCACCAAATCAACATGGATTTTTTCTTGTTCACTCCTTTTATTCCCTAACTTTGAATTTTATAAGCCACCCACATTTTTCTGGACCTGTGTTTTAGACTGCAAGGATTTAGGGCTCATATGTAGCTTTCTGTATCCTCCAGAGTTAACAAATAAAGGTTAAATAATAATTAATATAATTGAAGAATTAATATCAATGTCTTGATAAACATTGCAATTAACAACACACCATTTGCACGTTAAAAGTTTTTACATTAAGTAAAAGAACAAAGTGATGTTCTCTGTTATTACATCTTCCTCCCATTTCCAGATGTATTCTCCAATAAAATCCTAAACACGGTGCAGGTATGCACTAGTCTGTCATGTTCCTGTTATGTTGCCTAACAGGTAGCATGAATTTCCCTCGGCAAGCTATAAAAAGTGCAGAAGTCAATGAAGCAAGATTTATGGTTAGAGAAAGAGATTACAGAATGAGACTTAAGCACATGCTTAACTGCTTTGCTGAGCTAAGGCATATATGGGGACACTGCTAACTTTAACACTTGCAAAATCCTTCATGACAACAAACCACCATTAACCCTAAAATGGTTATATCAAATGACATCATGCCAGCAGCTTATTAAAACAGCTTTTATTTTTAATGGAAGTTGAACTGCTTTGCTGCTGTATCCTATTTCTGGGTTTCTATCACATTGTTGCATAGATAATTTAGACTGATACCAATTTTTGTCATGACAACACAGTTCTGCAAGATAATATTCTTAAGGAATAAGTCCTAACTCCAAATAGTGTAGAAAAAATACATGAAAGGGTTGAAATTGTTGTCTTTTTGAGGACAATGGATGAAATATTAAAAGGAACATGTTTAATTAGTAATTCTTCTCTGGAAATGGTACATGTCATTATTTTAGAACAGGCTATAGATGCAGTGTAGAAGCAGTTTTTCTACAACAGCTCGTTACAGTTATAATAATAAAGTAAATTTAGTGGAAAAGGGGTATAATTATATGCATGGTTTTACAGCTCTAGGTTACTGCTCCTTATCCAGGTCAAATAACTAATAGCAGGGATTTGTTTTCAGAAATTATGACTGATTTTGGTACTGTTTGAGACACTTAAATAATGAAAAAGGTGACCATGTAGTGTTAATTCAATAGTTTACCATTGTGAATTATTGTATGTGCTGTAGCTTCAGAACAAATCAATCCTCTCAAAATTTGATCTAACATGTGATCATAAAGTCTCTCACTCTTTAACATGATTATTTTAAATATATATGGCCAGACAGTCTCTTGCATCAGGATTCTCACACACACAAACTCTCTGATCCTCCCTAATCCTTGAGCTGTTCCTCTACAGATGGTCTAGTCTTTATGAAGCTGCCTATGGATCTGCAAGGTATCAGATCCCAACAGTGGCTGGACACTGGACTCCAGCCTGCTGTGTTTGTAGTCATTTCCTTGCCAAAACTCACAGATTGAGGCTGGAAGCCTTCACCTCCCCAGCTGGGGACTCCCAGATACCTGTTCTGAGCAACAGATCCATTGACCTTGCATGTAATGAGGATCTAGTCATAAAATACTAGCTTTAAAAAAAAAAAAAAAAAGGAAACTATGTCACAAACAGAGAACTGCTATTGATTTACTGGCACAGTTTATGTTGTCTGGATATTTAACTACTCAATCAAAGCTACTGGCATCCCTTGCTTGAGACATATGAGACATATAACTTCCCCTGGGTATCTCCTCCATTTATTTCAAATTTCTTGTTGATTCCAGCAGGTAATGTGCATAAAATCTACACTATATATATACACTTGTTTTCTGAAAGAGCATGATCTTGATCAAAGAACCATTTCATCTTTCTACCTTTCTATCTGGTCAGCCTTTTTTCCAATGTGAAGGACAAAGAAGAGCAAGAAGATGGATGAGAGAATCACAGTACAACTGAGGTGGGAAGACACCTTTGGAGATTGTCTAATCCATCTCTCCTGATTATATAGGGTCACTTACAGCAGCTTGTTCAGGACACTACTTAAATGGGGCTTAAGTATCTCCAAAGTTGGAGAGTAAACTTCTCTGGGTAACCTATTTCAGTATCTGACCACCTTCACAGTGCAAAAGCTTTCTTCTTGTGTTAAAATGCTATTTCCTGTGTTTTGGAATGTGCTCCTTGACCCTTGTCCTCTCACTTTGCACCCCCAAGAAAAGCCTGGTTCCACCCACCTCGCACCCTCCCTTCAGGTACTTATGTACATTCATAAGATTTCCCTTGAGCCTTTCTTCTCCAGGCTGAACAGTCCCAGCTCTCTCAACCTTTGCTTATAGGATGGGTACTCACTCTATCATATCCTTAATCAGGCTCCTAATCATCCTTGTGGCCCTTAGCTGGACTCTCTTTAGTGCATCGATGCCTCTCCTGCACGGGGGAGCCCAGAACTGGGTGCAGAACTGCAGATGTGTCTCGCCTATGCTGAGTATAGGAGCGATCACCTCCTTCAACCTGCTGGTGATGAATTCCTGCTAGGATGATGCTGAAGATGCTGGTGGCCTTCTTTGTCTCATTGCTGGCTGATAACCCTCTTAGTGACCACCAGGACTCAGTAAGCACTCCCAGCCATCCTGTCAGCCCCAGACCCAGATAGCTGAGTCCTCCTTCTGGAGCTCAGTCTGTGTTAAGGTCCCTGATACACCAAGGTGGTGCTGGGGACCATGCCCTGGGGTGCCACTACTGCCAGGCATCATTTCTGGTCCTGTTTCCTGCACCCTTCTGCACAAGGGAGTGGCCAAAGTGCAGTGCCCATTGGCTGCTTCTGTCAGCTGCCCTGCCAAGCAGGGAGAATGAAGGATTCTTGGAGAAGGTAAAGCTGTCTGGAGATTTCCATATAATCAGTGTGGATTACACTGCAGGAACAATACTCATGCCATAGTATTTAAAGCAAAGTGCTGCACTAAGACACACTACAAGACTTGTGAACCTGCAGTCAAATTGAAGTTCATCAAAGCAAGAAAAAAAAAAGAAGAAGAAGCAGGGTGAAGGGAAATTACAAGCAGAAGGTCAAGAAACAGCAATTTGAATATGAGGTTTGGAAGGGGTTGATTACTCTGCTTCAAAGAGACAGCAAGGCAGTTGCAAGCCCCAGTTTTGGTAGGGAACAAAGCTCCTGTACAAATAAACAAGTGTTGGCATTAGTAAATGAAGACAGTGATTGAAAAAAAAAAAAAAAAAAAAACAAACAGACAAACAAAAACCCAACCAAAAAAACAAACCACCAAAAAAACTAAGCACAAAACCAAAAACAAAGCAAACAAGCCCTGAAACAGATTCCTAACAGCATCATTCTCACTAGGAATGGGGCAAGAACTCCTCTTTCTCTTTCAAGGCACTTCTCTACCACATCTGGACAAGCAATCACATATACCGCTAATGATATTCTGAAGACTAGCACAAAAGCAGCAAGAAAAGAGAAGCAGTAAATGGCAGATCTGAAAGATGCTTTCAGCATCCAACAGAGTAGTTTTTCCCACAAACCACTTGCCAACATCCTGACACACAAACACCTCTATATTTACACAGTATGTGATTTATATCTTGCCAATTGCAGTATACGTCTCTTTAGGGATGGCTCCTATCCATACTGGCACCAGCAAAGAGCTCACAATATTTCTGCTTTTCAGAGATTAAAAAGAAAATAACTATGTGGTGTGTCAAAGACAGGTAACAGAATCTGGATATATATCAACAGGAGCCTTTTAGCACTAAAATACTAACAAGGTATGTGATATGCAGATTGTTCTGAAACTCGTCACTTTTGAAGATAAAGCATGCAATTAGAAGGTTTTTCTTCTCTTTATGTGATGATTTATAACAGTACTATCTCTAAGAAGACATTGTGCAAATGCCTTTTCTTCTTGTAGTGTTTTACAGCTTAAGCACTGTGCAGCTAATACAGACTTGAGCCTTTCTTCTCCAGGCTGAACCTCCCCCAGGTCAGTGAACCCAGTGCAGAATGGCACATTCTGTGTGGCAAGCCAGAGGCAGTTTGTGCCCACCTTATGACATGGCAGTGTCTTGAGGACAGAGCTTCACACATGTGTTAAAAAAGGAAATTCTCTCACCAGAAATGGTCAGGACTTTTCTTGCTTTTCTTGGAAAATGCCAGCTCATGACAATTGAACCTGTTTTAAGGAAGCATCTTTGAGAGTGTCCTGACATGGGGCAGATGTTTGAAAGTGCTGAAAGAAATCATTTTAACTGATTAAACTACATCTCCCCATCTCTTTGTGAACCGTAATCCAAAAGAAAACACATGTAGAAATATAAGTTGCTCGGTAACACCTCCTGTGTTTGTCTCCAGTGCTATTTAGAGTGACATGCCCCACATTATTTAAGCACAGTCCTTCATTCTGAAGCTGGGCCACTCTCCAGCAGGAATACAAATGCCATGGTAGTGGGTGGAAATACTAGCAAGTAGACTAACAGTTCTTGCTCTGAGTGCTCTGGAGATGTATTCTGCTTTCTAAAGATACTCTCTACAAATATGGGCTATTCTGATAGCTCGCAAAAACCGTGGGTTAGTTTCACACTTTCCTTCTCCTGTGTAGAAAACAACCAGCCCCAAGAACATGACAAGATTCATGCAAAGAAACCCCAAACACACTAACCCCCTGTGGCTTTGTGGTTATGAGCCTTATAAGGGATGGATTTTTGCCAGTTTATTAATCATTCCTTACAAAACCAGATGAATACTCTTTATCATCACAGTTTATAGTAAGGAAACTAGGCAGAGAGATCCAAGCAGTGTTTGCTGATGAAGAGAGGACAGTCTTAGAGCAAAGATTGCACTTCAAGAAAGCTTAAGGCTCAATGGAGAGTTTGTCTGGTGTTTAGCAACTGTGCCAGCAGTTAGCCCATACTTCTGCTTGTGGTTTCCATCTACCAAGCGGACACTGAAAGCAGTGGTGCCAACTTCAGCTTGACCTAGCTTGATGAATATCCACCAGTTAGACTTTATGTTAAGACATCAGTCTTAAAACTGCCAAAGGTGAGAAGCTGACATGTTTCCTTCAGCCATCCCTGGTCCATACGCATTAACTCCAAGTGAAGGAAAAGTGTAAGGTTGGAAGGGATGTTACTGGTTTAAATCCCTCAACAAGGAATCTATTGCCAGTGCCCTTGTCTGTCAAACCCCATTTCTTTATCTCTACAGGATCAAGGACTACATTACCTTTTCCAGGACTGCTGAGGAAAAAAAACCAAACAAACAAAAAACCAAAACAAAAAGCAAAACTAATTTCACCACTTACAAAATGTAATGACGCAAATCAAAGCCAAGAAATGTGATTTCAAAATTCAGTTTCCTGAAGTTTGAAAAATAAAAAAAAAAGACCCTCAGACCCAGATATCCTGAACAGAGCAAAATAAATCAGAGGTGCTAAAAATTTTTCCCAAACACAGAAGAAAATTTTACTCAAATAAAACTTTGCAAGCTGGCTCTGATCTGCACTACGTTTCTGTCACAGGTAGATACAATGAAGAATCTCAACATTTCACTATTGTGAGCCATCAGGAGACAAGGGGACTTTGCCAAATATTGCACAAGTGAGTGTGTGTGTGTGTCCTATTTGGCATTATTAATGCATCATTACTTAATATAACCTATAAAGCCCATTTTCAAAGACCTCTTAAAGATCTTCTGGATGACATACATGACAAAGGTCTGTATTACTTCTATAATGCTACTAGATTAATCTTTTCTCCTGATTGTCATCAAGAGAAAATATACTCCACAGCCAACACATGTCAAAATTAGCAGAAAGGATTCTCCCCTCACATATTAGAAAATGTTTTCTTGACAGTTAACAAAAATATGTGATTTGAACCGAATATTTTTTACACCTGTGTTCAGTAACATTTGTATTTGATGGATTTGAATTTGAATGGGAAAAAAAGATGTGTTCTTGTAAACTATATTCAGGGATACAAAGTTCCATGTAATAAAAAATAGAAATATGCTCTGTAGCTTTGTCCAATAATATTGTAGCCAGAACCTGAAGACTCTAAGAGCTCGAATGTAAAAATAGCCGTGGATTAGAAAAATAAAAATCATATGCATTATAAAAACTATTAATAAATAGGTAACAGTTGATTATACACATACTGAAAACTTATACTCCCAATTTCAGACATCTGTGTTAAAGCAGACATTGTATCTGGTAGCCCTTTTCACACAGTATTTGCATTCCATATATACATTTACATATGTAAATACAGTCTGATTGTTTGTCAGTTGTGTGTCACAAATTTTGTTTAATGTTGTCCTCTAACATAAACCCCCTTGATATATTTGTGACAGAATGAAGAAACAATCCTATTTTACATACATGCACACACACACACACACACACACACACATATATATATATATTGCATGCATAGATATATATATATCTCATGCATATTTTATTTTTATTCCTCTTTCCTGCTGAACTTGTTTGGACCCTCATCTGTCAGTGCTAATCTGCACTGTTCACATTGACAAAGAAACAGCAGATGCTGTAAACAGACAATGGGATTGTTCTAGACTTCAGCTCTAAAAATATTTGGGTTCAGGATTGTAGAATCACAAACACAGCATAAAAGTAATAAAAATTGAGCACTTTATCAAAGGCCACAAGTAATTTTCCTATACTCAAGGCACCAGCTCTGCCAGTTCTGCAGCAATAGAGACAAAAATGGGAGAAGATTCCTATTTCCTGTGGCCTTTTCTGGGTGAGGTGGGTTGGTACAATGTTCCTGGAGTTAGTTATTTTCAAGACTGTGGCTCGGAGAACTGCACACACACGTGAGTCTCATGCTATTCTGTGTACAGTGTGGCTGCCAAATTTAGATCTTCCCTGAGTTGCAGAACAAGAACAACATCTTCTATTTCTACATTTCTGGCCTGGTTGAAATAGAAGGATTTCACGTTTGAGTCGTGCTGTGTTCACACCTGTAATCAAAAGTCTGAACATTGTAAAAAAAGCGTGGGACAAAAATCCTACACAGCTGTCAAATTCATAAGCACAAGAGCTGTTCCAACAAAGTAATTTTTTAAACATTTCATAAAAATTAAATTAAGAAAATGTTATTCATTACCCCCTGGAGTAAGATTTCACGGCGTGTTATTATATTCTGGAGTAGTTACCACTTTGTTACTGATCCGGGTTGGTGAAACAGCACTCCAGCCTTGATTCCCTGGGCTTAGGTAACTGAGCAGTGAGCGGAAACCTGCGAGTCCTCTATTCAGTTTGGTAAACACGGTCTTGTCTGTCAGTTCTCATTGTTCCTCTTCAAAGTACAGTCGCCACCTTATCTGGCAACAGCTTTCTTGAAGAGTGCTGCTCATGTGAAATAATCTTTCACCACCAAGGCCAGCATTTCCCTAACACAAGAAGAAACATTTATCTTGCTGTTAATGGTTAATTAATTTTGAAAATGTATATAACAACACAATAAAAAAAAAAAAAAAGAAAAAGAAAGCCAGGCCGGACAATGGAGCAAAATGTCTCTTCCTCAAATTGACTCCTATTTAGTTCTTCCAATGTCATCCAAAACACAGATAACTTTTCTTTCATGAATTGTTCTCCTGAATGATTTATACATGTTGTGTTATCTGAAGCCCTTTCCAGATCCCCTGTGGTTTCAGCCAGCCATCAGCTGCATAATTGTTAATTTTAACACTATAAAAGGTTCTGATGCCGAGGAGATAAAGCGTCGGAGGAAGAATTAATTGAAATGTATCTTCCAATCACACTGGTTCCCTACTTTCAGTTCCACAAAAATTATACATTGGATTTGAGGTTAAAATAAATTTACATTTGTGCTACCCATAAAGCTTTTGGACTAGTAGAAAATAGATAAGTTAATTGTTTCTAAAACCCATAAAGGGTTTATCCTGAGAATAATTCAGGGCAGTCTCCTGTTCATAGCCCACAGCACCGTGAGCAGCCGGATAGAGGATTCTTCCCAAGCTACTGCAGACATAATTGGTCAGGAGACATGTGACAGGAGTCTTTTACAACAGCAGGTGATAGACTGACAGAAAAGGAGCTCAAGCTCCACCAATATTTAATCTGGATATTAAACACTCTATGCTTCCCAGAGCTACTAATACTTTTTTTGCCTCCAATGTTTACTCTGCCTTTATGCTTCAAGTGAAGTATTATAAAGTAAAGCTACCAGGTTTTGATTCTTTCATTTACATTTTTATCATAAATATATAGAAAATGTGCAAAATTAGTTTGAAAGGCTATTTGGAGGAATATAGTTAGGGCACATGAGTTCAGAGATCATGGGATTCATATTTAATTTATAGTAGGATGGTTGCAAAAGGCTATTTTCATTTACCTGAGGCCCCCAAAACAGGCTATATCTCTGCTGAGCTTTTGTTTAAACATTGTCATTGTTATCAAATGTCTTTTGCCAGACTCCTTAAAAATGGGCTGAAATGTACGTTTTCTGGGTGCAGAGGAGAGTAAAAAGCTGCAACAGGGTCTGATGCTTTGCTTCTTCACCCTCTGTTCAGCTATATCAGAGCACCAGCTTCCCACCTCCTCACCCTACCCACCTGTAAAAGCCCCAGTTCAGACCTGGCACAGGGAAAAAAACTGAGGTTTCATCTCAGAATTCAGCAAATATTTGTCCACACAATAGAACACTGCATTTCTGCTGTAAGGAGGTACAGTGTCACAACAGCAACAATCTGAGATGAAGGAGGACTCGGAGAAGCTGAAAGCTTGTACAGCACCTGCCCCCACAATACTTGGATTTAGTCCACTTCTTGAGTCCTACTTTCACAAATACCAAATTCAATAATAAACAGTGTAAAAAAAGAGCCATATTAGAATCTGATTTATGCTAAGATGTATTATCACTTGAAGAACATTTTATTGCTGAGTAAAATACTCAGCATTTCCCCTAAATATTAGGTCTCTCACAGGAAATAACAGCATGTTAGTTATTTCAAGTCGCAGAGCAAAGGCAAGGATTATACATCTTATAGTTTAGGACACAAAGACACAGCACTCCAGTGCAAACAAAGATGCCAACTGAGCTAAGAACATATTTAGATATTACACAGCATATTGTATTAAGAACGTAAGAGTGTCATCAAAAACTCTCCTCAGTTAAGCTCAAATATGGCAAACAGGGCCAGAAATGGGCAAACTTTCGTCATTTCCATGAATTCATTTCCATGAATCATGGAAAATAATTCCCATTTCTCAACAATCTATGTCTCTAATTGCATTTTCTGTATAAGCTGAAAGTAGGTAGGTAGAACTGTAGGCAGAATCATAATGCAGCAACAGAGCACCAATGATTTTCTAAGCCTGGGATACTGGGTATTTAATTTTGCTTTTAAATCCATACTGTGGTGGGCACTTATGCACACAATAGAAAAGGAGACATGTCCCAATCAGTTTATAAGATAGTATGAAGAAAACGTGTAATAGAGCAACCAGATAGATATAAATAGAATAATACAAAGAAATCTAATCTACTGCAAAGCTATAATTCAATCCTTCTGCAACACAAGTGCAAAGCTAAACAGGCTTATGAATAGCACAAAAATCCATATAGCCAAAATTGTATAGCCTATGTCATCAAATCAAAAACCTTGAATTATTGCTTATCACTGCTATTTCATTTTAATAAAGGGGAAAATCTAATGACTCTGTCAAGAAATAAGCATTATTAAATTATAATTTTGTACTGAGCACATATGAGGAATGATAAGATTTACATGCTCCCTTTCTACTCTCGTTTTCTCCTCCCTTCTTATCCCTTCTATTTTTTTCTCTGTCTGTTTATATGTTCATGTTAGAGGCAGGGAAAAATGGAAATTGAACATGGGAGGCAAATTCCAATCTGGCTTATATCTTGTGCAATTGTCCTGATTTCAGCAGGGATTTGTCTCATATCTTTTGACCTGAACACTTAATATAAGTTCAGGGTCTTGTGAATTATTTTTTTTTTCCTTCAGAAATAGAAATTTTGTATGGAATCAGATCTCTCTGATAAATCCTACTTATTTACAAAGCCCTTATGAAGTCCCAGTCACCTGAGCTCAGGAAGATTCAAGTATTCAGCTCAAAGACTTCCTTTCTTCTTTTTTCTAATGGCCACAGTCTTACTATTTCATATGGGCTCTACGTCATTTTTCTGTATTTATTCTTGTAGGGCTTTTCTTTCCCTCTTCCATACACACATATACACAGAGACACACACACACATCCTGTTCCACTAAAAAAACCAGTCGGATAAACCCCTCTGCTACACCCTCCAACATGAGCAGCCCATGTCTGTACCATGGGTTAGAACGGTGACATATGCTTTTGTTTGGGGAGGAGGTCGCTCTTATTTCATAAAGCAGATTAACTGTTCCTTACAGCTGCATTAAAGGAAGGCAGTGGTTACGCCCGTAGCTTCAATGACATTTCACCCAACCCACAACACAAGGAATGTAACTCAGAATAGAGTATAGCCTAAGATGCAAGAGTCAAGTGGTGCCATCAGAGATGCAGAACAAGTATTTTTACATAAGTGGCATTGTATGTGACAGTTTGGAGAACAAAACTTTATTTGACATGAGCAAAGGCCATCGTCTGCAAACGACTCTGGACAGATCATCGATAGAAATGTTGCTGACTGTGGTCTGTCTCTCTGGAGTGGCTGATCAGGTGCTCTACCTCAGGCCCTTGCACCAGCCATTGCTCCATGGCTGGTGCAAGAAACAGGCCCTGGGACAATTACTGTGTTGAGCCACACCTGTGAGAGCCAGGAAGGACAGCTGTAACTTCAATCAGGAGTAAACATCTGAGCTTTGTCTAACTGGGAACAGGTGACAAAAGCATCCTGAATTGTTTGAGGCCATAAGATGAATACACATAAACTACTTTGCATTAACCCCTCACGTGGAGGCCCCCTTTCATTTTCTAGAAGCAACTCCTGTGGAGTTTCACATTGAAGGTGAAGGATTAAACATCACTTAAATCAGGTCATTACACTTGAACACCCATGTGCAAGTTTCAAAAGCCTATCAACTTTGTACCCTTGTTTATACAATCTTAATGTCCTATACGAATAAATAGCCAGCTTTTTTCCTATTTTCCTAATTCTTTTAAAGGCTGTATTCAAGATCAAAGTGACTTCTTCATGGGCACAAATATGCATTATGGACAGGTTTATCTTGTTGAGGTGGAGAACCTATTTTAATAGTCTGTCCTTGAAAGCTAATGATTCCAGTTTGGTTTTGGGTGTCACTGATAGATTGTAGTGCAGCTTACATATCTGTGCTTCTCAAATTTGTTGTCATTTTTATTGAGGCAAATGATCTTGGCACACTATTTGTGGTTTCATCAATGAAAGAGACAATGACACAAATTGTTGACAAAGATAAACAAATGTGGTGCCAGGGATTTCTCCACAAAAATTTGCCAGCTCAGCAGGGATCTGGTCAAATTCATTGGACACACAGGCTATTAATGAAACTTGATCATTAAGATATATGAAGCTATAGCAATTTTCCTGCAACAGGTTTCAATTCCGTGGATAAGTGTGTGTGTTCCTCTCTGCTTTGCTTCTTTAATCCTAGAAAGTGTTTAGGAGAGTCAAGAGGAGCCAGAAGCTTGGAAGTGCTCATGGGTCAGATGACTTTGGAGAGCCTTGAGGAGCTCATGGGGAGAGAGAGGTGTGGTAAGCTGCATGTCACGAGTTTGGGTGTGACCACAATGTGACCTGGAGCTTTGGAGACTTGTTTGTGAGGAAGAAATGACATTGGGAGAGCTTCATCCCCCATGCTCCCAGCTGTTCCTGCATATCTAGTCTCAAATGCAACCAGCCATTGATTTGTGAGCTAGCAAGTGCAAGCAGTAGGGGAAAGGAGTCTCCCTGGACCTTTTACCTGTGCTACCACTGCCTCTGCTGGCTAGTGATCCTACTGCAGTGGAACCTCTCCTGCCAGTCTGCTGGGTGAGAGAAACTCTGCGTAGGACTGGGACGGATGAAGAAGTCATATGTGGATTTTCCTTCTTTGTTTCCAGAGGTAAAAGAGAAGTTTTAGGCTCCACTCATATCTTGCTGATGCTCCAGGCCAGATCCCACTGACTGACAAAGCCTGTTACTAGCTGCTCTGTAATGGCCTTAGACATCGATAATTATTGATAAATCAGCTTCAAACTTCTTTCTCCAGCACTTCTTTGTCATAAGTAAACCTAGTGTACAAACAAACTACCTGTAATGCCAGATCTATGCCAAGCCCTTCAGATTTTGAAATACTATTTGTTGGCTGCAGAGCAAAAGAAGAAAGGCTCCCTTCCTCACACTGTGACAACTCTGAAACTGTGATCAGCAGGGCTGCTGACGGTGGGAAGCAGCTTTGAGAACTGGTGGCAGTGGTGTTTCTATCTCAAAGGACAACTTAACTTCGTGATAATCTTAATTTCAGACCAGAATTACCCCCTGTAAGAGAGTAAATGTGGTGCCTTCCTTGTGTGAATTCAAGCAACCGGCACACAGGATGAGGTTTCACAAGTGCAAGTGGGTTATGCTGATCTCAGACTCTGTTGCTGTGACCGGTGAAAACTAGTAGTTGTGTCCTTTTTGGGATGGTTGTTTTTCAGCTGGATCAGTCAACCAACCTTACCACAGCTTTCAGAGCGGGTGCAGAGGTGTCCTGGAAGGAAGGCTCCAGGAGTATGTGTCTTCAAACCATAGCATGGATATCCTTCTGGAATGTATTAGATCCTTTTCTAGTAGTGGTGTTTGTTTTAAAAAAAGGGCTTCCAGTTTCAGTCTGGGTGCTGCTCTACCTAGATGCTGATCTTCCTCTTGGAAGGAGCTTGGAAGCACTTGCAGTGACATTGCATGGCATTGCAGTGTGTCTTGTATGCACCATCCCTACACTCCATCAGAAACATCACTGGTGCAGAGTTTTGCTGTGCAGTTCAATGACGGGCTTGTGTGGAAAGCTTATGTTCAGATCTGTATCAGACTCAGTTCTAGGCCTCAGTAGGAAATACTAATTTTAGCAGATGTGTTGGATGCAATTGTTCCTGGTTAACTCAGGGACAGCTGCTCTCTTTGAACCCAAGAGCCTGGAGAGATACTGTCTAAAATTTCTATGGGTAGGTTGGAGGCAGGCCCATTCAGTGAGAAATTCCCACTGATATCACTTTGAAATTCACTTTGTTATTTACCTCCTCTCCTCTCTGCCAGGGTTGAGATTTGTTGGCCCCTGCATAACTCAGCAAGGCTTGTTTTTGCAGGTTTTTTCTGGATTAAAAGAAGAAGCAGTGGCAGAGCACCATGGAAAGGTCCTGGCCGTGAGGATCAAGATGAGATGGGGAAATGGGACTAACTCCTTCCCCAAAGTTTTGAATAACCTGTGAATTTTGTCCAGCCAGCCATAGACTGGGACCAACTTTGAATTAGACCAATTTAAATAAATAATCATTAAGAGAACAACAATCACCTGAGCTCTGATTCCCAACCAATGTAGAAATGAGTTTGTTATCTACACAGAACTATCTGGTTGGGTTGTTTGTGTCAGCTGAATATAATACCTAGCAAGTTCACACCCAGCTATTTGCATCTCTATGTTAGGATCCAGGAGCATGTAAACTAGAGAGAAATCATGTTTAAATTAACTGTGCTTAGATTCCTCACCAGACAAAACAGGGGGTAAGATACATGGATAAGAAAAGTGAAATTTTCTTGTATAATTTTATCTCTAAATAACCTTACAGATCAAGTACCCACTGAATTATTTCTGATTTGTTGTTAGAATAATCACATGTGCACAAATACACTAAGAGTAAAGCTTGAGTGTTTTTTATTGTTGGACTTCTCATATCCTAGATTCCCCATCATGTTCAGTCCTGTGTAGATAGTTATAGTAATGATCTTTTATTAACTTGGCTGAAATATCTGCCATGACTCTCAATGATGACATTAGTGCTTAGGTATTTGTATGTCTAAGCACTTACATAAGTAATCATATCACAGTGTCAAATTATTGCACTTATTATTTTGCAAATGCTACAACTGCCACCTCCTGTTAAACACAAAAAGAAAAATAAAGAGCAAAAGAAAAAGAAAAATGTCAGAGTGCCTGAAGGATTCCTCCCAGTCTTAATTTATTGTTTTGTTTTAAACTCGCTGTGCTGTGAGCCAAAATAAACTCATTGCACCTACACTTTGAGGTGAAACCCTCCTGTTAAACTCATCTCTGCCTATGAGAAAATAGAATCATACTAACACACATGGCAGGCAGAGAGAGAAAGGGCTACACTTTTCTGAAGGCGAAGGATATTATGCTTTCCGTCTTTCCAGCAACGATAGGAGCTGAAAGTTCAACAGTCTCCTTACGAGTCATGCCACTATACAGGGAAACAGGAAAAGAGGCTGGCAACAAGGTAGTTTCATGAACTGGCTTTTTACCTGGAAAGGCTTGAACTTAACAGTGCAGTCATGAAAGACTTGGTTTGGGCAATTTACTGACTGCCTCCAGTGAGCCTGGGAGGCAGTTTGGGAGAGGCCATGCACTTAACAGGCTTTGAGTGAAGTGTTTAGAAAAGAAAGTCTAATTTTGTATTTGCTATATGCAATACCACTGGTTTTTGAGGGTTTTTTTACAGCAATCAAGTAAACTATTTCTTGTTTTCTGTCTACCCATCCCACACATAGTGCTTGGGGGGGAAAATTGTAATCAGCTTGTTCTAGAAATCCCAGTATTAATGGTGATAGATTTTATGAATGTGTTTTATGTTTTACCTGTCCATATGATGACCAGGAGATGAAAAGGACAGCAGTTTCACTTTTTCCATGAGACAATAGGAACATTTCTCTTCATTTTAGCTGGCTGGGGTCATACCTTGTGTTTGTGATTTCATTAACTATGTTCTAAAGTATGGCTCCTCTAAAATACTGCAGCTTTATTGATGTTTTTAACAGGGTCACTATTTCAAAAGAAGCAAGAGAAAGCACACGGTGTTTTGTTGGTCAAATACAAGTACTGTTATTGCTTTGTTGTACAGCAATATTATCAAATCTAATAGGTACACCTGCAACATTTTTATAGGATTACAGCAAGAGAAGATTATTCCCTAATTTTCTTTTCCTTTTTCCTGGCATTTAATATCTTTGTTACATTAATTTGCAAAAGAAGGGCTTAACACATGCTTTAATAAAAGTTCTTTGGGTGAAAAGAAGAGGCAGAATATCTTGTGATTAAGATATTGAACCCTAGAATGGTTTGGGCCGGCAGGGCCCTCAATCTACCTCCAATTCCACTGCCATGGGCAAAAATTCCAGCCCCCTAGGTCAGGGCCCCAAAGACATGCTTCTGGTGTCTCTGTGATATGACAAAAGAAAGATATGGCACTCCTGACCATTCAGAAAAAGACCATGGCTAGGCCATCCACAAGATCTAATTTCAGGTCTCATCATCTCCAGTTGGTTTGTTACACAAAGGCTACATGCACAGGAGCAAGTCCTTGCCTAAGGATGAGATACACCATAGCACATCATCTACACCATTGGAACTGCCAATCATGCCATATTCTCACAGTGCTGGTGACGTGGTTTGTACACTTCTTTTCTTCTGAAGGATATTTTCCAGTTATCTTCCTTCTTTTATCCCAAGGTTGCCATGAACATAGGCACTTGGCATTGATTCATGTTCACATACCAGCTTACTTCATGGAAACTTATTCAGGTAACTCCTAGTGCAGCAGGACTGGGCTTCATTTGGAAAATGGAATAAAGACCCAGACGAATCCAAGAAAATTGAACTTTATATAGTCTTTGTTCTATCCATTGTTTAAGCATCCTACTTGGAAAACAGTTGAAGCATTAAAAAACTGGAGGGGGTGAACAAGAAACAATACAACAATCTGTTTCTATCATAAGGAATAAATGTGCTTTGGGCTGATTCCATTCAGAGGGTACAGATATTTTCAAGGAATTTAGGGCATAAAATCCCATTGAATCTCCTTGAGGGAATTAAAATCAATGGAAATTAGGCACCCTCATACTTTGAAAGATCTGCACTTAATTCTTCTTGTGTCTTTCAGAAGTTCCAAGTTTGAATTATTTACTTTCTGGGCAAATGAGTATTTTTTGGTATGACCTTCTTCATACTCCATAAACAACATCTGATAATATGTAAGGGAAAGTTGACAAAAGAATTGAAAACCAAAAGAATTTCTTCTGGAGATTTTGATTTTATTTTACCCACTGAAAAGAAAAGGCATCTCCAGGAATGCTGCAAAACTTCTTGCTCTTTTATAAGTCTGTTGCTTCTTGTATGTTCTGTTCTCTTAATCTTTCTACAGAATCAGTAATAAAAGTCAAATTTTTCAATAACACTAACAAAAAACACCTTTCTCTTTTATATCACTGATAAAAAGCATCCTCACATGGGAGAATATTATGGAAGAAACTAAAATGTCTGTAAAGAATTACAAACTTTCCTACATATTACCAGTAAAGATCCTCTAAATATATTTTATAAATCAAGAGTCAAATTCGTCACTGGTTTGGTACACCATTGACAACTTTTTGCCAATGCTATCTATCAGTGATGACCTTTCCTTTTTTCATGCAATTCAAATAACTTGCATTGACATTTCATATAAATGATAATACAATAAATGACAAAATTATTATAAAATATTCTAATTATGGATCCAGAGAATGCAGTTGGAAGGGAAACTCATATAGGAATAATGCAGAAAATGTGCTTTCAGCAGAGATTTGAAACACAATAGAAAGGTGATAAAGTC
>VZTR01028947.1:108671-143173 GCA_013400775.1 Chaetops frenatus | reverse complement strand
TCATGTCATGGAATAAATTTAGATTCCCAGACAGGCATTGGATCTGTAGGCATGGGGCTCTTAAGGTGATGTCCTGTCTTTCTAGGGGTTTAGTGTCAGTTTTACTGAGCTTCATGAAGATCCACATGCCACAGCCCCTGTGCTGAGCAAAGCTGCTGATATCATCAGTCCTTTGCTAGATGCAGTAAAATCACCAAGTACCAACAAGCTCAGCATCCCTCTCTGGAGGTCAGTGCTGTGCTGCTGTGTCACTTGGTAAAGCTGAGATAAGCCATAAGCCAAAGGAATGCCTGGAAAGCTTTTCTTTCCCTCTCTCCCAACCAGACTCATCAAACAGCTCCATTAATCCTGAGCTGGGATAATGAAATAGTTACTTTCCTAACAAAACAAAGGGAAGGCAGCTATTTTTGAGCAGTTAAGCAGCTGACCTTCAGGAGGACAGCACAGAAGCCAAGGCATTCCCACAACATCCTCTGCCAGCAGCAGAGCTTTGCTGCTGCCCCACTGGAAGGGGTGAACCACAGGAACAAGCACTGCCCTGGCCCAGTGTCACACAGCAGGAGCTGAACCCAAACCTGTCACAGCCCCGGTGTCACCCCAGCCAGGGCACAGCACCCCTGCCTCCCTGGTCAGTCCCACACAGCAAAATCAGTACTGTGCAGCCTTCATCTCAGTACAAGCTGTTGGACAGCTCCTGAAGGAAATGGTTGTGAACAACTCATAGCTCATGGTATAATAGGTAAAATATCTACATCAATTTCTGGGTGCTATTAGAAATATCCACTTTAATGAACACCAATATAATGTGAATCAACTTTATAGAATTACAGAATCATGGAACACCCTGAGTTGGAAGGGACCCACAAGGGTCATCAAAGTCCAACTCCTTATGATTTTACATGTGTTAACTGATTAAAGAAAGGGTTCAGTATACACAATAGAAGCCTTGAAAATAAAGGAAAACATCCTTTGCTACATCAAAACTAGAAACAAACAGAAATTACAAATATTAATGTACTGAGGTGAAGGAAAACATAACCCCCTCTCTGGACAGACAAAATATACCTAGCTGGTCCTTGCCAGACTTCATGAAATTAAAATGGGTGAATGGAAAGTCCTAATAAGTACAGAAGAGCAAGGTAAAAGATGTTTGCCTTCAGTCCATTCAAATTGAGTTATCCCCCACACTGGATATGCATCAACTCAGCCAAAAACAGCTCTGGAGTTGCTGGGACTGAGCCTGTGTAGAGCAGCCCCAACTGAACTGTTACTTTATTAGTGCATGAGTTTATGCTCACAAGAAATCATGCCTTCACTGTCAAGCCTGCAGTGGCATCTTTCACACTGAAACAGAGCCTCCTGCACAAAATTGATTTCATTAACATTCTTAGGGTAAGGGACAAGAAAAAGGTTTCAAAACCAAGCTAGAAAGGGTAATAAAAAATCTGCCTCCCTCCAAAACTTCTGCAAGAATCCAGTTTGTCACAGGCATGCCCTCTGTATCACAGCTCCAAAGCAGAGCCCTGGGGTAAATAAAACAGCAATCTCACAGGTTTTAGTAATATTTTGTTTCATGTTACCTGAAGATGACTGAATTCAGGATATTCATGTAATTCTGCCTGAAACAACTTAGATCCACATAACACAAGCAAAAGATTTACTGAGAGCTGCCTAGTGTTGATTTGGATGTGTGACAACTCTTAACATGCTTTACAGGAATATTTATGAGAATGCAATAAGCAGTGTCCAGCAGTCAGTGTCCCCTGTGCATTGCTGGAATATCTGGGCTCTAGCATTTACAGAGATTACAACACAGTAAAAAGGTATTAGCCTGGAACATGCAACCCTATTTATTTATGGAAGCCAATTCTATTTAACAGGAAAATATGGAATAAATCAGCTCTAACATTAATGCACTAAAGCACCTTTGCAATAATGGAAATTCAGGGGAGAGTATTAATGGGAAAAGTCTCTTTGGTTCATGTGCTCAGTTCTCTTTTCAATAAGAAAAAAAATTTTTTGGGCACATCACCTTCACAGATTTCAGTGCTTCCTTTTCAATCTATTTGTTACTTGTTTTGACAGCTTGGACTGTGTACATTAAGAAAGACAGCAAAATTTGGTGCCAGAACACAGAGGTTACTTTGTCTTGTAAATATAATGACAAGACATTTACAGCAAGGCTGAATATCATGTAAATTGCAAATACCTACAACTCCATTTATTCTCCCTTTCATCCTGACAGGAATAATTGCTGTTTAAAGCTCTCCACCTGAAGACCTATAATCTTTAGAAAAAAAATCAACAGAAATAATCAACAGAAATAATCACATCTTTCAAAATTCAGAAGAAATGAAACCATACAAATTAAATTTTCCCCACTTTGTATGGCAAAACCTGTAATACAAGATAAAGCAAAGAGTTGTCTGATTAAAAGAGCAAAAGAAGCATTTTTTTCACAGAGTAAAAGTCTTCAGAGCAGATTCTATGTAAATTACAGACACTAGACACTAGAAGAAAATAAAAGATGCTGGGGTTGAATTTCAGGTTCACTGTAACTCTCTTTTACTGCAGCTCACAGAATTATCAAAGCAGACACTCAGCACAAAGCCCTTGTCAAAAAATCCCTATCTGCAGGGAAAGTTTGAAATTGTTTTTTTCAAAGAAAGCCTGAATACCTTATCTATTAACTGGGGCATCAAAACCTGAAATAAAAACAACAGAATAAATTATAGACACCATGCTATTTTTAACATCCCAATCATCCATCATTTACCTGCAAAAAAGAACCAATGGGGGCAGGGATTTTGGGGTGTTAGGGTTTTATTTCTTTTTTTTTTTTTCTGATATTCACAACTCCCCAAAGTAACACAGAATTAATGTAGCCAGTTTAGTCTTGCTTTATTCTATTATTATTATTTATTTATACAGGTGGGGCTGTTTGCTGGTGCCTCAGCAGGCACAGCCAAGCAGAATTTGGGGTCTGACCCACTGCAGTTCTGCTCAGCCCTCCATAGCACATTCCCCTGAATCTCATTCACAGAGTCAGCTTCTCTGGGACATTTATTATGAACTATCATGGTTTTAATTTATTATTCCCTAAACAAGTCCTGGTTTTTACCCCAACACAATCATTTAATCTCTGTTGAGGATAAGGGGTTATCCAGAGCAGTTTATCATGATCTTGGTAGGCTGTTAGGGGGAAAACTGAAATGAAGTTGTAAAGCATAACGAGATAGAAAGCTTAACTTAGGGATTTCCTTGTTCTTTATACCCTACTGTATGTTAAATATTCAAAGACAATATTGTCTTCCTCATGAAGCAATAGAAGAAAAAAAAAGGGCTAAGAAAAAGTACTCACAAAGCAGAGAGGGCACTGAAATGAGATACTGATAAAGGGATAGAATTTGGTTTGGGTTTGGTTTTTTTTCTTTTTTTTTTTTTTTTTAAAGCATTTAAGTTTAAACTGTAATTAAGCAGAAGGCTGGCTGGCAAGCTAATATAGAGAAGTTGTAAAATAAATATTGCACCACGGGCAATTTGGCTACTGCTGCTAAAACAGAGGTACACATTATCCTTTGGCTGGAGGGGCCACGTGGGAAAGCCAGAAGTGAAGAATCCAAGCCCTGAAAACCCTCACAAATGCAGAGCTTGTCAAGGTTCCTCACAGGAGGGGCAGGTTTTTAGCCATTAAGAAGGTATTTGTTTTCTTTTACAGAGCCTCTGGTTAGTCCAGAGTTTATTTATACAAAGTCCAACATGTAAATGCCATGGATTGTACATAAAATTGTAATAAAGAGGATCATAAATCTGCTAATGGTGCAATGCTGGGTAATGATTAACTGAAAAGCCAAAGTAAATTAATAAATTATTTCTTAGGCTAGAAAAATAATCTTCTCAAATATAAAGGATGATGTATGAACCCTCACAGACAGCAACAGAAACTTCAGGCTTGTTGTCTGACAGCTGGGACTGTTCTCCCTTACATACTGTGGGAACTAATGGTTTTCCAAAAATAAATGTTCACTGTGATCTTGAGTGACAAATATGCAGCTTTTGAGGGTGATAAAAGTCCTCAGCTTTTCAGGGCTCTTCTAATTTAGTAATGACCTGCTTGTGCCTTTCAAAGGATAAATGTAACATAAAAATCAATACTGAGATACAGAAATTTTTGGTCCCTTTCCCAGTATTGATTAAACTCCTTTTAGAATTTAAGGCAATGAAACATTAGAAAAAGTATTAAAGTTCTTTTTCTTTTTTTCCCTGAAAAATTCTTACTCCAGTTTTACCATCCTGTCCTTACATTTACTGGTTTCACTTTGCTTCAGGCACTCTGTATTTCAAAGAGCCGGTGCTGTGAGATACACACCGAGATTTCCCCTCCTTCTATTTGATCTGTCTGTTTTTACCAGGTCTCCTGAAAGGACTTCAGAGGCTGCAGTACTGGCTCTGCATATTCACTGTCCTCATTCATCAAGGAACTCAGACCTCCTGTCCCTCCTGGGGAGAAGGACAAACCATGCAAATTGTTCAAAGCTGATTTTCCATTCTGGAAACACACACCTACTTCTTTCTCACTGAAGCTGATGATAATGTTAAAATACAATTAAAATCCTTTTCTGAATGAAGACATTTCCCTGGATCAGAGCTATTACATCCAACACATTGTCCTGGGTATTATTTTTTTTTTCCATTTGCCTGCCCTTAAAGAAAAAATGCACTGTCAGGGGAAATTAAAATCCTTTCCTGTCCTTCAGCTAAAAGATAGGAAAAACACAAGATGAAATACAACAAAAATAATGACTAGACATCTTTTGATTTACAGATATTTATCTTAAATCATTAATAAATTATAAATAAAATACTGATAAATAATAAACTAATGATAATGATTCCTTTATAGGATTTTTTATGAGGTCCTTAAATTATCAAATGGCATCAATAGCTTTGTTTATTTACAAAATCAAATTTCAAATAGCGACGTGGTAGCAACAAATACCAACAAAAAGATGCCTTTGCTTTAATTGACAATTTAATTAAACTCCAGCTTCATTGCCTAGAAAAGATGCATCTGTGTTTCAGTGCTGGGGGAAATGAGCTTATAAATTGTCAGGAAATCTTTGATGTATCTTGTAGAATTTAAAGTAGTGGAATGACAGAATGGTTTAGGTTGGAAGGGGCCTTCCAGGGTCCTCCCCTTTCCAGCCCCCCTGCCCTGTGCAGGGATGGCACTCACTGCCCCAGGCTGCTCAGGGCCCCATCCAGCCTGGCCTGGGACACTTCCAGGGATGGGGCACCCACAGCTTCTCCGGGCAACCTGTGCCAGGGCTTCACCACCCTCACAGTGAAGAATTTCTTCCTAGTATCTGCTCTAAACCTGCCTTTTTTCACCTTAAAACCATTTCCTCCTGTCCTGTTGCTCTGTCCCCATATAAAAAATTCCTTCCCCTCCCTTTCATAAGCCAGTTAAAGATACTGGAATTGAAGATACTGGAGTGCCACACTGAAATATCCCTGATCCTTTTCTTCTCCAGATTGAAAAGCCAGTAACTTTCTTCCTCTTAAAATCAAACTCCTTCTGAGCTGCAATTACTAAGCCCACAACAAGAAAAGATTTTCCCTGTGCAAGTTAATATAAGAATGGAACTATTGTCCAATAAATGCAGAATTTGTAGCACTGTTTGAGGCTCGTGCTTGGGCAGGGTAAATCCTGTGTTCACCACTGCTGTGGGAGGTCCATGTCAGACAGAAAGGGTGACTGCAGTGAGGGATTGACAGCTTCTTCTTCATTTCAGTCACCAGACCATCATCATCCTCCCACCAGCAGCCCTCAACTCTGCTTTGCCAACGCAGCTGAAGCAGAGGCTGAAGTGGGGTGTACACACACCCTCACCAGTGAGGCCCCCCAGCCTGCAGGATCACTGTGTTATAAATAAGCTGGGAATAGTTATACTGTTAATAAGTTAATTAAATTGTAATAGAGTTAATAAAAAGCTAAGTTGTAACAGATAAATAAGTAACCATTATGCTTGTTAAAAGGATTTGTAGCTATTAAATTGCAATGAATTGCAGTAACTCCTAAAACCTAAGAAAAAAGGCATCTGTAAAACACAGTACTTTCCTGCCATGTGAAACCACCCTAGAACAAGGCCAGAGAAGCCCTCCTGGGTATTCAGGGATGGATATCAGTGACAATAGGTAACCAGTAAGGTTTCGATGAAGCCCGGAGAACCAATCAGATGAAGGATCCAAAAAGGCACCAGTCAAAATGGGCCAAAAACTGTATAAAAACGAGGTTTTCAAGACAGCCTGCCTCTTCTCCCACCCAAAGCCATCGAGGGGCAGCTGCAGCCGCCCGGAGCAGCCCCAGCGCCGGCACCGAACCCCAGCGATCGGCGCTGCCCGGGGAGCTCCTGCTCTGCCTCCCGCAGGCACCGGCGAGCGCTCGCCCCGGGACCCCCTCGCTTCCGGCTGTGCAATAAAACCTGCTGAAATCACTGCCTTTGGGAGCTCGCCTCCCGTTTTTAACAACCGGGCACCGGTGCCGGGCACTGGGAAGTGCCAGCAGGGCCAGCCCTGCCCAGCAGCTCCCCAGGTCTGGGCAGCCGGGAGTGACCCCAGCTCTGCAGGCACAGCGAGCCTTGTGCCCGCCGCCACCGCACGGGATTTTCTGGGAGCAGAGCTACTGGAACCTCCACTGGCTCTCTTCTTGTCAAAAAATGAATTGGCAGTTGTTAAACTGTTAATGGTAATATTGTTAGACAGTTTAAAATTGTTATGTTGATGACGCATGCACTGTTAGAAAGTTTTGTTATTTTATTGTTGAAAGGGTTGTAGTAAATAAGTTGCAGTGAATTGTAATAGCCCCTAAAACAAAACAAAACAAAACAAAACAAAACAAAACAAAACAAACAACAAAAAAACAAAACAACAAAACACACCAAAAAACAAACAAACAAAAAACCCAAAAAACAAAACCAAAACAAAACAAAAAAAACCCCAACAACAACAACAACAACAACAACAAAAACAAACAAACAAACAAAAAAACCAAAAAACCCACAAAAAACCAAAAAACTAAAAAAACCAAAGCAAGCATCTATAAGAATATACAGTACAGTGCTTGCCTTCCATGTGGAACCACCCTAGACGAACAAGCCCAAACAAGTCCTCCTGAATGTTCCGAGATTGATATCATGAAAATAAAGTGACAATAGATAACCAATAAGGCTTCAAGAAACCCTAAAGGACCAGTCAGTGATTTACCCTTCATGTAAATGAAGGATCCAAAACAGGGGCCAATCGAAACGGACTGAAAACTGTACAAAAAAGGCTCCAAGGTAGCCCAGGGTCCTGCCCCGAGAAGGGGACCCAGGGCCGGCGCTGCCCGGAGCGCTCGGGCTCCGCTGCTCGGGGACACGGCGTGTGCTCCACGCCCTCCCTTCAGGCTGTACCATAAAATCTGCTGAAATCACTGCATTTGGGAGTTGGCCTCCCGTTTCCAACACTGTCGCTGCTGTTTCCACCCTGCACTTGCTGCAATGTTCGGCGTGCTGGGTTACACGGCGGGGTGGAACCAAGGTGTGAGCTCTGCCCGCACCGCACCATTCCTGCAGAACCCGCAGCGGTGGATGGTTGGCAGCAGCTGCCCAGGGCACACCCGACCCCTCCCGGCTGCAGTCGGGGTGCCAGACAAGGGAAGGAGCCTAACCCTGCGGCCGGGCAGCGTTTCTTTGTCTTCACCAATCGATTCAGCTCCGACAGCCACACTCAGCCTTAGGGGCTCATCTCTGCCAGTGGCCCCAATGGGCAGCTGTAACCACCTAGGCCATCAAGCAGTCCCCAAAATATCCCGTGACTCATGGGATTACATCATCATTCCAGTGTGAAATTCCCTGCCCGGGGGGAGATACCGAACCTTCCTGCCTGAATCTGGCCATATACGATGTGGGCACTTGGGGGACGTGGAACAACCACCACTGGACAGATCCAGAGGAGGACCCGACCTTCCACAAGAGGACCACTGCTTTCGACAGGACTGCAACCATCACTTCAACAGCACCGCAGCCACCACCCTGACCACCATTCCTCCTGCTGGTTTACTTTCAAACCACCCGAGCCAGAGGGAAAATGAAGCAAATCAACGGGCACCACACCCACAGAAACCATCGCTGAGCCAGGACAGCCTAAGCCGGTAGCAGCCGCCCCTGTTGAGAAAAGGAAACCCAAGACCAGAGGGGCCTGCACAGTGACTGAAGAGGAGGAGGAGGAGGCAGCAAGGAAGGGGAGCTGAGTTTGGAGCTGTGAGCGGGGCTGTCCTGCACCCACCATGGCCACACAGTGAAGGACAGGTGCAGCATCCATGGCACCAACACACAGTAAGTACCTGGGGAGGTCATGAACACCCACACCTGTGAGTCTCAAGTACTGGAAGGAGGAGTGTTTTGGCCTCATGGCTGAGCTGGTGGTGGACAAAGCCATGGAGCTGCAGTACGTGGGGTGTGCCTATGGAAGGAGCATTAAACCCACACTCTTCTTGTGGCTGATGCTGAAGATGCTGCAGATCCAGCCTGAGGAGGACATCATCATGGAGTTCACAAATAACAAGGATTTCAAGCACATCCGACTGCTTGGAGCTCTGTGCACTGAGGCTGAAAGGAATGAGGGACTTGTCTTTACAAACAAACTGTGGGCCTGCTGTAGATAAGACTAAGATTGAGAGATAGAAGAAACAATGGGAGGAATTCCACCGGTTGATGAATGGAATGAAAAAGATTTGTCTTTACAGATAAACTGTAAGTCCACTGATAAATGAAATTGTATATTGAGAGATAAAAGAAACAATGGGAAGAACCATGAATTCCAGGAATTAAAATAAAAAAATTAAAGGTGGGGAGGTTACATTAGAAGGGAGTCCTAGGTATTAGGTGTTCCAGGAAGCCTGTGCCTCTCAAATATCTCAGCCAATGCGGAAAGGGAGAGGGACATGTGGCTGGGAAATTGGGATAAAAAGGAGGCTGCATCCTCCAAAAGTTTGAGAGATCCCATGGGAAATGGCCCATGGCCTCTCCCTTTATTCAAATAAAGTAGAAGGACCCCTCCATCTCCTTTTTGGACATAAACCTCTGGTGTTTGTGGATACATTTTCCTAACAAGACTGACAGGCACTGCCATCAACTGCTACAAGTACCTGGAACCACTGTACAATGACTATTGGAAAATAAAATGTCAGGACAGAAATGAAGAATTTGAGGTGATGCACATGGATGAATTATTGATGAGCTGCTCCATGAGGAAATGTGTATGAGATACCATCCTGCCTCGACTGCAGAAATGGTACATTCTGGAAGGAGCTGAGCAACTCAAGCCTTCTGTTAGTGCTCTGGAAGAAGAGATGGGTGATGCAGAATCTAGTGAGGAGGAGGAAGAGGAGAAGCTGGAAAGAATCCCCTCTCTGGACCTCTGCAGGAGCAGGTGCAGAGACCTGGATGAACCCTGCAGGTCTCCAGTGGTGCGGTACAGGCTGAGCCAGAGCAGGTCTGCAAGAAGGCACAGCTGCTTTCCAAAGAGGAGAAGCCCCTCACCAGGCCAGGAGAGGGATCTCAGCAAAAGCCCGAGGTGGCACCAGAGCAGATCCCAGGAGAACCAGCACAGATCAAGATCTAAATCTCCAGCCCATCATCATGGCCACAGGCACATTCCATTGTGACATTCCCTGTCCTGGGGGAGGTACTGAACCTTCCTGCCTGAATCTGACCATGTATAATCTGGGCTCTTTGGGGACTTGGGACACCACCACCATTGGGCAGATCCACAGGAGGACCAGTCCTTCCACAGGACCACTGCCTTCAACAAGCCTGCAACCTTCACTTCACCAGGACTGCAATCACTGCTTAATCAGACTGCCACCACCACCCTCACCAGCACGGTGCCAGGCTGTACTCTTGACTTTGTGGGTTTAAACCAGTTTTTCTGTGTTGCTGCATTTATTGCAATGCTGACCTGAAATATATCTCTCAAGGTATTTGTGTAGGGTTTATTTCTCCTGCTGGTTTACTTTCAAACCAGTACATTTAGTCATGGGAAGGAGAAAAAAAAAAATATGTCCTTGGTAACTGCCAAACTGCTCCTACTAGTGAGGAAAATAAGGAGAAAACGTCTTGATCCCAGTTCATGCTCTTGGTAACTACTGGGGTAAACATTTCGTTAGATCTACTCGTGGCCCAGTCAACACCTAGGCATGTGCCCACACCCCTAAAACTTCTTCACCTATTCCCATTTTCTCCTATGAAGTTTCAGTGTCTGAAAATGAGCAAAATAAATTCACTTATTTATGAGGAAAGAAGACCTGACCAAACCCCAAAGACATTTAGAAACCCAAGCAACAGCCCACTAAAAAACATTTATCCTGAGGGAGCTGTGTAAATATCACTTGGGTGATTTTAAATGACTTCTCAGGGCTTGGAATAGAAATGTTCTCAGCAAACGTTTTTTCTAACCAACAATTAAATTCTGGGGTTTTAGCTGCCTTTGGGGTATTTTAGAAAAGCTTTGCTCATTAGCCCCATCAGAAACAGCAGGAAGAGAATGAAGGTTATTTTGAAACCAAAATCATCATGCAAGGAAAAGCACACTTGCTCAAAACTTAATCTGGAGCTGATGGCTCATCACAGTTAGTAGGTAATAGATCTGTGATAGACTATAAATAATACAAGTCCCACCATGCAGTCTGGAAAGCACAATAATTGCAGGGAGTTTACATATTCATCCACCTACTCACATTTTGATTTTAGAATAATTTGTGAACTTACTGCATTCTAATAATGAACTGCTGTATTCACTTTTCTCTGTCCCCATCAGGAAAAAAAAATCAAACTACATTTTTTCAATGATTCATCATGTTACAGATCGGACCCTAAAAAGCAGAAAATACCATTTAATTTTTAAAATGGAGTCGAGAATAAAAATCAGCTATTTGACATATTACAACTGTATGAAGCACTGTAACAGCAAGATTCTCTTTCAACACTTCACAAAGGGAGGCAATGGAAAAACAATAAACCTCAAGTAGAATAATCCTGAGGTACTGACATTACATCAGAGAGAAAGGAAAGATACATAAAGAGAAGATAATCCCTTGAAACCCAACAGACCTTCTGTCTGAGACCTGTTTTCCAAAGTCCAATTAGGGGACATAAACTTGCTGCCAAGTCCAACAACACAAACACTACATGATTTGAAAAAGAGAATTATATTTATCTTCTCCTTGAAACTTGAGAAGAGATGAAAATTAGAAAATACATACCCATATACATAACTATACCTGCAACTGATATTTTAAATCCAGCTCTAAGCACAGAGAAACTTGTATTAAAATAATTAAAGTTAGCAATGGTAATCCCCTGATGTGGAAAAGTGATTCCCAGGGAGGGAGAAAGTGGAAAAGCAAAGTCAGTGGCTGAGAAACCAATTGTAGTCCCCTGGAGGAAGGGAATAAACCCTTTCTCCTGCCTGCACTCCTTAGGATATGCACCCACCTCATTTGGTAAATGCACCTTCCCTGGGGCAGTTGTGAAACTTCATGACTTTCCTCACCAATGAAAAGGCTGGCAGTAACAGAGGAGCTGGAGGCACTGAAAAACACCCACCCCCATCCCTCTGGGATGAAAAATATATTAATTAAGAGCTTTACTTTCCACCACAGAACCACAACTGTATCACTGAAACCTGTCTGGGGCACAGCTGTAAATAATGAAATGCCACAGGCTGTAATTCATTTATTGATCATCCAGAAGTGCCACCAGGGCTTTTCCTAATGCATAAACCAAAGAGCAGCAGGGTCTCCTATTGCCAAAGAAATGAGCAGTAATCAGGAGGAAAGCACAGATCAGGTGAAGGAGTTTGGGAGAACAGGGAAGTTCATCTTTAATATAACACTGTAATATCCAGATAACACTGGATCCTGACCGTAGGAGGGAACAAATAGACACAGGCTGACAATTCTTCTGTTTTGTGACCTTTTCCAGATGTATTGTCAATGATGGCACTTTGTCCCTGACTGGAGCTAATCCTGAAAAATCTGGTCTTCAGCTCTTGGGCTGCCCCAAAGAAATTCCTCTTTGCTTGACAACAACTCCTTCCTGGGGAGAGCAACAAGCAGCAGCTGCTGCAAAAGGCAGAGCCTTTCCCTTTCTTATTTCTCAGAAACCATTAAAATTTCTCTATCTACAAAGACAAGCACAAAACAATAGTAGAGAGAAGGTCTAGGTCACATAAAACCCATTTCTATTTGTCCTTCCTCCTGCCAATGGATCACAGAAAAGAGGACAAACAGCTTTGGGATAGGAGGAGGAAAATGTCCCCTTGGATGTGCAGCTCACAGCCTGCCTTCTGCTCCAGCTGTGGCTTTGGGGCAGGGCAAGGGAGAACAGGGGCTCTCCAGAGCAGGATGCACAGAGGGCTGTAGCCACCACTGTGGAGGCAGGAGAAATTTGTGGAAAAAGAGGGGACATAATAAAAATTGTCCTTTTGGTATCAAAGTTACATCTCCACAAGCGGAGGAGTCAGGAGTGAGGGGCTCTGAGCAATGTGATGTAGGAGAGCTTCTCTCACATTTTTTGTGAGGTGGTTCAGACAACAGAAACAAACATAACCCAGAGAAAAAGCAAATCTTTTCAACAGTATGCACCAGTGCCTTGCTTGACAAGATGTAGAAGGAAACCTCCAAAAATCCAGCTTCATTTTGCCAGAAAGCTGTAATTGGGAGTCAGTTAAGTGAGAACAGGGAAAATAAAGCTATGGCTCTGAAAAGGAGGCAGAAGGGAGGAGGAAGTGAAATGGAAGTGATGAAAGCACCACCTCCACTTTCAAGCCATTAATGATACCCAGCTGTTTTTCACCACTGAGAATATTACTTTCCTGCCTCTGAAAGTTAAGCTAATGCATTCTATTAAACAGGAAAGAATTTGAAGTGACTAATATCCACTCTTGTGCAGAGAGGTTTTTGGCATGGTATTTTCATCCTTCTTCCTACTCTATCAGCAAAGCAGCAGAGAAAGCCATGTTGAGTAGCTTTACACAATTAATGCAATTTGCACACTGGCTTTTTCATTAAAATCCTTTTGCTAAGATTTAATTAGAAAAGTTGGTGGTTTCCTTCTACATACTGACATAAATTTTAATTAAAACTTCTGTAGTGCTTTAAGTCCACTTCCTTTACACAATTTATTTGATAAATTTGATAAACCTGCACAATTTCAGTACTCTGGATTTTTAAATTGGTTTCATTTTTGTCAAAGACCCTGCCAGGTTCCTAAATGTCACCTGGGCAAAGCTGGCATGATGTGAATGGCTGAGTGGGAGCTGCCTGTGGCTGCCATCCTGGTTAAGGACTTGGTCTTTGATCAGACTACATGTATCTGTTTAGGTCCTGCTGTTTGAGAGTGACAGCTCTGAGCAGAAGAATCCTGGTGCCACCCTAGGTGAATTATTGAGTCCTATTGCAAGCACAGAGCCTTGCTGCCTTTGAGGGTCCAAAATCATTCCTCAGAGGCCCCAAAGACCCCCCAAAGTACCAGCTTGTGCTCTACACTGGGCACGAGTTTAGGGCCAGTTGCTGGTCCCACTGCTGTCAGTCTTGAGCCATTTAAAGAGGGTGTGCCCATATCAAAACAGGCACTGAATGAAGGAAGAGAAATGAAAGAAGGAAGGTGAGTGAATGGGACCCAGGATGATCCCAGATTGTTGCCTGGCTGATCCAGCCCCAGGGGACTGACAGAAAGCCAGTGGTGTTTGCCCACCTACTGACAATGGTGTTAAACACTCCCCCATTTCCATCCAACAAGGACCTACCCAAAGTGTGACCTCACCACACATCCTCTGCCCAAAGAGATGGCCCAGATTTAATTGGCAGCAAGAATCTGCTTGGGTATGTGATGCACGAGGGTGAGAGAGCAAGACTGAGTCTGCTGCCTGCACATGGCTCGTTTAGTGAATGAACAAAGGGCTTCTGTTTGTCAAACTGCCAAGTGAGTGCCTTTAATTATAAGTGAATTGAGCTTTCTTGAGAAATTAACACAGTCAACAAATGTCTTTTCTTAAATTATAAACAGATGGTACTTTTCAGAAAAGGTAAAATGTGATTAAGAAGTCTCCTCTGTTCAGAAAATGCAATTTCTGCTTTAAACTTTTAATCAATCAAAAGCTTCAGATTCAAAGCAGAGCTCACCATAACCATGTAGATTCCTCTTTTCTTTTCTTTTCTCTTCTCTTCTCTTCTCTTCTCTTCTCTTCTCTTCTCTTCTCTTCTCTTCTCTTCTCTTCTCTTCTCTTCTCTTCTCTTCTCTTCTCTTCTCTTTGCTGTTGTTTATAAATTGTACAATCATTTACTATTTCAAGTCACTTGTGGCATTAACTTAATGTTAATCCATGTGGCATTAGCAAATAAAAATGTGAAAGATGCAAAATGAACATAGGCTTTTTGAAAATGAACATAATAACATAATAAATATCTATGCAAATATGACTTCTGTTTATGAAATATACATTGCTAAATGCTGTCCCACACATGGGGCCAGGAATGTAGTTACTTGACTGATCAAACTATTTTCATATTTACAGTCAGGACCACATTTCCTTAACATCTGCTCTGGTAAGAAAATGACAGTGGTGACAAATTTATTTTTTGTTTTTTGGAAAATTTCCATCATGTGGGATGCTGCTCAAGCTCAGTGTAAGGACAAAGGGGCCTGAGGAATTGATCAATCTTACCTGTGCACACACCCAAAATGGAGGGATTCTGTCACTGGGGGCTTTTGTAAACTCTCACCCTTAATTCTTTCCTTGCACAATTTGGCAGTAATCTTCCTTCACTGAAGAAAGGTTTGTTTTGAGTAGTCTGTATTTTTTCTTATTTGTTTAAATTAGAAACATTATGTGACTTGTCCTGAAAAATGAGCTGTTGAAGTTGCTCTGATAACAGCCTGGTTTAGTTCAGGCCCAAGATGCGAAGGGGAGCTCTGCAAAAGCCTTTCTAAATGCAGAGAAACCAGAGAGCAGTAGAGCAATTTTGTGGTGCTGATACAGAGGTTTCAGATCAGTCCCCACTGCAATGCCCACGAAGCCAGTGAGAGCACAGCAGTGCCATTGAGTGTGGGGTGTGCAGGCACCACATCATCAACCCAGCAGAGCATCCTTCTGGCCCTGGGCTGCACAGCTCTGCTGGCTTCAGCTCTGAGCCTGGGAATGAGAGCAAGTGTTTGAATTTACACAAACCCAGTGCATCAAAAACTTATTTTTTTGCTCACAAATGCTGTTTTCCAGAAGCAGTACTCTCATCTTGACATGATGTAAGCCAGACCTGTCAAAACCTCTATAGATATTACCCTGAACCCCAACAGACCCTCCATGTGTGGACTTTGACAGGACTCTTGTTTAGCTCATCCCTCTGTCTAGTGTTTCCTTTGGGCTGGGGCTACACAGCTGTCCATCAAGAGAAGGGATTTATGATATAGGTGGATAAAGGAGGACATGGTCTGAAAATGTGCTTTGAAAGCAGGATGTCACCTGGCATCTGTGTGTGATTCCATATGCCCTAAGACTGCCACAAATTATCTCACTACAGTAGCAGGGTGAGGGGACAGATGGAGAATCCCCAGCTCCTTGTTCCTGTTCTGAAACAGGAACACTTTTACTGACACCAAGTCCAGACAGAGTGATGGAGTAAATAAGCAAACCCAAAATAATAAACCAACAACCCTTAGCAGCCTTCTGAACGTGTCTGTGTTGACACGTGTTTACAGTGCCAGAAGAGAGTGAGAGAGGTACCTTGGAGGTGTGTCTGCAAAGGTTTTAGTTTCAGTCCCATGTCTAATGCTCTACAAAACCTCTTTTTCATGGATCTTACACCCATTTTCTCCACTCTGGATCATGAGTAATTTCAAAGTCTAGGCAGTGTCCAAAATGAAATACCCATTGAGAGAAAGAAATTACTAATTATACGTTAATGGATATGGACTACTGGGTCTGTGTGTGTAACCTTGGTGCTGGAACTTCCTGACTTTTAGGTGGAAATTCATAACATGAACAATCTTAAGGGAATATCTGTAAACAAGAACTACCACGTTACTTATTTTTTTAAATTTTATTATGAAAGACCTCGCTGTCTTTCCTCATAAGTGTTTAGTACCTCACATTTAGTGCAAACTAGCTTGGCAGTACTGATCTACAGTGTGTAAGTGAGCTGCCTGCATGCTGATGTTATCTTTGTTTCTATTGTTACATAGTACAGCTGTGACTCATGTTTCTGCAGAAATATTTAAATTATGATTTCAACATTTTCATTTTGACGATACCGTGCCAAATGGTGCTGTGATAGTTTCAGCAGATTTTGAGAAGCAAGTGGGAATAACTGGTTGGCTTTTTAAAATGAAGTTATAATGAACTCTTCCAACAATTTCAGATATAACCAGGATATTCTGTAAACCAGTGTCATCCCACTGTTATGACCTTTAACTATCTTGTTGCTTATTATATTGATCTACTATTGTGTTACACTGTGCTCTGAACTGCTAAAATTCAGGTATGGTTTTTTCTACCTTTCCTAAGTACTTACCTTACACACTGAATAATAAAACCCTACCTGCATATTCCAAAATTCTGTGTAGCTCATCTGCATATCAGCTGTGACTCAGTATTTCACATCCTCATGAATAAGCAAATAACCTATTTCAAGATTAGCAGATAAAATCTTTCAACACAATTATATTTCATTTTATTTAATCATTAATTTTGTTAATATGAATTGTGCTTAGCATTGCTCAACATCACTTAACATTCTGAAGTTTGACAAACCCTGCTTTGTGTGCACTTGTTTGCTGGTGTGATATCAGAATTCAAACAAAAAGTCTGGTAAGAGTCAAAGTAATGATGGCATGATCCAAAACGTGTAGCTGGATATGGCAGCTCCTGACTTGAGCTGGAAGTTCATCAATGTGCAAAATCCAAAGCAAGACAAGGTGCAATTTGTTTTCTTTAAGGCTGATCTATTAGAGTCACAGGACAGAGGCATCACGTTGCACTTGAAGTGGTCTGTACCTTTTAGAGGACCAGAGTCCACATAAAAATAGCTGCTGGTGGTGATACAAACCTATTTCCTGGTGGAAAGACTTAGAAATACATGTCTTGAAGTTTAGCTGGGAACAATATTATCATCTTGTATTTTGTTTCACAGTGACATGATTCTTGCACATTCCAGATTCCCCTCTTTTCCTTTTTTTCCTTAAACCCCCCACTACCCAAAAATGGAGAATATCTAATGCCTCTCATATTTGTACTGTGAGATCTCTAAAATTATTTTGTTTTGTTAAAGCACTTTCTTCTGCTGAAGAGTGAGTTCTTCATAATTGTACGACTGAAGAATGAATTGCCCTTGAGAAATCAAGGTTGACAAGCTGCACTGGTACAATCATTTCCCAAAAATGCTGTCCACAGGAGACTTTGAGTTAGATCCTAGTTATAAGCTGATAGAGATTGAAGCAGTTTGCATAGTTTTTCAAGTAACCTTCCTTCATACTGGGGCAGCACACAGCTTTAGTGTTTGTGGAAGAGTGATGCTAATACTGAAATGTCATGCAGGGAAGGGCATTAATATTTGTGTTAGGTATCCTCTCAGCTGACTGTTGGTGTTGGAGAGGGAGTAGTAATAATGAAGGGATTTCTGTGCTCATAAAAACTAAAGGCAAAGAGTTCATGTATCTGTATCAAACAATAAGCCCTGTGGCAATATTTTAGGAATGGCTCCACCTGCAAGACAACCTGTGCAAGGAGGGATAGGACTGAAAGCTTAGCAAAAATAAGTAGCTGAAGTGATATACCCCAAACTCCTGAAGCTGTTTATGAAGTAGCAAAGGGAATGTGGGCGCTGTTGAGCATGCTGACTAACTCATTCTCTTGCCAAAACAAACACAATACAACTGCAACTGGCTTTAGTGGTGGGAGGGCAAATGCTTGTTCTAGACAGTGACAGCTGACAGCCAATGCCATCCTGTCTGTTTTCTAGTTGCACAAGACCTAGGAAGTGTGTCAGGCCATCAGGAAGTCAGAGCTGCTGGATCCTCAGTTCTCAGAGTGCCCCATCCCTGCAGAACTGAAAAGGAACAGTGTGGGAGATCCTTCCAGCTGAAGTGGATGTACTTTGAAGGACAGCCAGAGCAGGAATCCCTAGACCAGCAGCTCATAGATCCAAGGAAAAAAAACAGAAAAAGAAAATATATTCCCAAACTGATGTCTTCCCATTACAATACTTCTAGGTTTTGCTAACTGCAATTTAACTGTAGTGTCTTTGGAAATATGTTACCCCCTGCTCATCTTCTAGGCTCCTTTGAACCCCCTGGTGGTGTAATTCTCTATGAAAAATAGGGTGTTAGAAAAAAGAATAAAATCTGAAAGTCATTTTACTTAAACTCCCACTGCAACTGCTTAAAAGAATGTCTGTCGGGACTAAACCAAGCAAGATAAGCAGCCCCTACAGTCGGGCTGACTCTTCCAAAGCAAATACATACACAGGGTAACACAGTAAGACTGCCAGCTGAAAAATGTTGAAATACAACAGTGGGTGACAGCTGGTTCATACAAACTGAACTGTTTTTGTCCAAATAAACCAGTATAGACTTTCTCCCAGCCTTTCTTCTGAGTGGATCCATGCCCTCAGCCTGTGCTGGGGACGAGCTGTGGCTGATCTAACCAGCCCCACAGATGGACCAAGGCAGGAGGGCACCTCTGTCTGGGCCAACTCTCTGCTCAGAGCAGGATCAGTGAGATCAGGGCTGTGTCCCATTATGTTTTCAGCATCTTGGAGGACAGAGATCCCATCTTTCTGAGCAAACTACTCCCTTGTGCGACAACCCTCAGAGTAAAACATTGTCTCCTTCTGTTTGAATGGGATTTCCTGTGCTCACTTGTGCCCTTTGTCTCTTTCTCTGTCACTGGGCACCATTGACAAGGGTCTGGCTTTCAGTCCCTGTGTCAGGAATTTATATCTGAGCTCTCTGCAAGTTGAACATGCCCAGGTGTCTCAACTTCTCACCCATGACAAATGCTCTAACACTTCATCCATTTGTGGCCTGTCTCAGGTCTGCCTCTGGTATGTCTGTGTCTGTGTCTGTGTCTCTCATCCTGCAATCACANATTCCCCTCTTTTCCTTTTTTTCCTTAAACCCCCCACTACCCAAAAATGGAGAATATCTAATGCCTCTCATATTTGTACTGTGAGATCTCTAAAATTATTTTGTTTTGTTAAAGCACTTTCTTCTGCTGAAGAGTGAGTTCTTCATAATTGTACGACTGAAGAATGAATTGCCCTTGAGAAATCAAGGTTGACAAGCTGCACTGGTACAATCATTTCCCAAAAATGCTGTCCACAGGAGACTTTGAGTTAGATCCTAGTTATAAGCTGATAGAGATTGAAGCAGTTTGCATAGTTTTTCAAGTAACCTTCCTTCATACTGGGGCAGCACACAGCTTTAGTGTTTGTGGAAGAGTGATGCTAATACTGAAATGTCATGCAGGGAAGGGCATTAATATTTGTGTTAGGTATCCTCTCAGCTGACTGTTGGTGTTGGAGAGGGAGTAGTAATAATGAAGGGATTTCTGTGCTCATAAAAACTAAAGGCAAAGAGTTCATGTATCTGTATCAAACAATAAGCCCTGTGGCAATATTTTAGGAATGGCTCCACCTGCAAGACAACCTGTGCAAGGAGGGATAGGACTGAAAGCTTAGCAAAAATAAGTAGCTGAAGTGATATACCCCAAACTCCTGAAGCTGTTTATGAAGTAGCAAAGGGAATGTGGGCGCTGTTGAGCATGCTGACTAACTCATTCTCTTGCCAAAACAAACACAATACAACTGCAACTGGCTTTAGTGGTGGGAGGGCAAATGCTTGTTCTAGACAGTGACAGCTGACAGCCAATGCCATCCTGTCTGTTTTCTAGTTGCACAAGACCTAGGAAGTGTGTCAGGCCATCAGGAAGTCAGAGCTGCTGGATCCTCTGTTCTCAGAGTGCCCCATCCCTGCAGAACTGAAAAGGAACAGTGTGGGAGATCCTTCCAGCTGAAGTGGATGTACTTTGAAGGACAGCCAGAGCAGGAATCCCTAGACCAGCAGCTCATAGATCCAAGGAAAAAAAACAGAAAAAGAAAATATATTCCCAAACTGATGTCTTCCCATTACAATACTTCTAGGTTTTGCTAACTGCAATTTAACTGTAGTGTCTTTGGAAATATGTTACCCCCTGCTCATCTTCTAGGCTCCTTTGAACCCCCTGGTGGTGTAATTCTCTATGAAAAATAGGGTGTTAGAAAAAAGAATAAAATCTGAAAGTCATTTTACTTAAACTCCCACTGCAACTGCTTAAAAGAATGTCTGTCGGGACTAAACCAAGCAAGATAAGCAGCCCCTACAGTCGGGCTGACTCTTCCAAAGCAAATACATACACAGGGTAACACAGTAAGACTGCCAGCTGAAAAATGTTGAAATACAACAGTGGGTGACAGCTGGTTCATACAAACTGAACTGTTTTTGTCCAAATAAACCAGTATAGACTTTCTCCCAGCCTTTCTTCTGAGTGGATCCATGCCCTCAGCCTGTGCTGGGGACGAGCTGTGGCTGATCTAACCAGCCCCACAGATGGACCAAGGCAGGAGGGCACCTCTGTCTGGGCCAACTCTCTGCTCAGAGCAGGATCAGTGAGATCAGGGCTGTGTCCCATTATGTTTTCAGCATCTTGGAGGACAGAGATCCCATCTTTCTGAGCAAACTACTCCCTTGTGCGACAACCCTCAGAGTAAAACATTGTCTCCTTCTGTTTGAATGGGATTTCCTGTGCTCACTTGTGCCCTTTGTCTCTTTCTCTGTCACTGGGCACCATTGACAAGGGTCTGGCTTTCAGTCCCTGTGTCAGGAATTTATATCTGAGCTCTCTGCAAGTTGAACATGCCCAGGTGTCTCAACTTCTCACCCATGACAAATGCTCTAACACTTCATCCATTTGTGGCCTGTCTCAGGTCTGCCTCTGGTATGTCTGTGTCTGTGTCTGTGTCTCTCATCCTGCAATCACAGAGCAGGGTACAACACTCCAGGTATCACAGAATCATGGAATGCTTTGGGCTGGAAGGGACCTTAAAGGTGATGTAGTTCCAGCTGCTCTGCCATGGGCAGAAGCATTTCCCACTGGACCAGGGTGCTCAAAGTCCCATCCAACCAGGCATTGAACATTTCCAGGGGTGGGGCATCCATGGCTTCTGTGGGCAACAGTGTGTCTGAGCAGGGCTGAGTGAAGGATCAGCTCCCCTGAGCTGCTGCAGACGCTCCGCTTGATCCAGCCCGAGGAGCTGTTTGCCCTTTCTTCAATTGCTGCAAAAAAGGGTTCAACTTGGTGTCCAGCAGGAACCCCCTGGACCTGTCCTGCAGAGCAGCTTCCCAGCAGGGGTTTGCCCCTCCTGGGGTGGGACTTGGCACCTCCCCTTGCAGAGCTCCCTCAGGCCCCTGTCAGCCTACTCCAGCTTGTATCCCCCAGGACAGCACCAGGCCCTCTGGACAAATCATTCCAGCAATGCTCCTGTGTCACTTCTCAGTTTTAGAGGGCTGCTACTCATTTGCCCATCTTTATCTCCATGACTGATGAATACTACTTCCATAAATTCCAGTAATTTATATCTATGTAGTAACTAGAAAAACATATATGTACATCTAGCAATCATACTGGGCCCAGCTACAGCTCATAATGGGACAGTGTTCCAATAGCTGATACAGATCTAGGGCTCTTTAGATGGAAAGATTAGAGCTGGGCTCCTGACACGGATATTAAGAAGCTTGCTTATATTGCATAGAGTTCCAGTAACAGACATTGTATTAGCTTTCACTGAAAAAAAATATTTATAAGCTTCTGAAACTAATTAAATGAATAAAATTCTAATCTCACAATATCCCAGTTTGATGAGTCATGAAATTTGAGTATGCTCTTGTGCAGGGCAGCTAAGGGCAAGGCTGCAATTCTACCATGTGAAAGGAAGACACTGGAGTCTCATGAGCAGAGAAGCTTGATATTGAGTGATAAGGTGTTACCTCAGGTTTGTGTGCTGATGTAAAATTTAAATGTATTTTTGTTTCCAGGCTGCATGTCTGAGTGTTTGTTTTGTTTCTGACTCACATAACTGATTTCCATATAGGAGACTAAAGATTTGTAAAGACTAAGGATGAAGGCCATATCCTTGGATAATCGTGGAGCACTGATGTGTAGAAGGCAGCTGGAAGCCACAAAGAGACAGAGTAAGAATCCAGCAGGTGCACTCCTTAAATGGACTCATCAGATACACCCCATGCTCCTTTCTTAAAATAACAGAAGCACCTTCTGCTCCCAGCTACCACCCCCAGCAATGTTTGCTATTTTGTGAACATTTCTTCCCACAGATCACAACAGCTTTTGAATCTGTAGAAATTCCCAGACTATGGTATAAGACCAAAACCTGTTTGGTGTATTGGCCCTATTCCACCTTTGCATCAAACCTGTATTATGACCATGTTCCTTCCTGTTGTTCTACTTGTATTCCCCTGCTTTTCCCTGAACATGGAGGGACATTTCTAATCCAGTTCTTGGGTCCTTGTATCACTGAAGCAGAATGCAGAACTGCATGTATTTCACCTGTACATCTGAGCAACTTAAAGCATATGTTCCAGAGAGGCTGCTCTACTGCTTTATATGCATCAGTGTATATTCGTGCCTCATGTAAAAACATTAATGACAATGTGTCTGAAAGATGATGTGCAAGAATAAATTGACACCTTACATCAATTAATTTATGGTACTTTAATACCAAGTTAATGCATTTCTCAATTAAGAATTTATAAACTGGTAATTCATAGAAAAAAAATAAATCACAGCTTCACAAAAAGCTAACTTTAACAGTTTGTCCCCTCCCCGCCAACAAGCAGTTTACAATATATTTCAACTATGTTGGTAGAAAGTTAACAGTGATGTGAAACTCTTAAAAAACATTTGCAACAGCAATTGAAAATAAAATAATGATTCTTACTCGGTGAAAAATTAATAGGAATTGTGTTTCCCAATAAAAGATAAGTCAGAAAAGCAGCAAAAAATCCCTCTCCTACTTGTTAGGTATGAGCTTTCCCCCTGCCACATTTATCATGGGCAAAGGCAACACTTCAGCATTATTCGTTCCCAGGTTGAGCACTTCAGTGGTTTTGGCAAGACTCAAAAGTCATACTCAGAAGTCCAGAGTTTGAGGTGTGTGCTGCCTCTGCTCCCTGTGCTCCACAGGCTGCTCCACTCCTCTTCCTCGGCGTACAGTGGGATTAGAAACAGCTCAGAGCAAAGGTAAGGGGTAAGAAAATTTTTCTATGGGATCATATTCTTTTTTCACTCTTCACCTCTCCAATGCAAACTGGAAACACCAGAAATTTTGGCTGTCACACTTCACATGTGAGTATTTACAGGAGAGACAGGATTTGAATGATGCTGTTATATTTTCACCTGTGTACAAAATCCCTTCTCTCTGCTGAAGTTATACATGCAACCACAGGACGAAAAATGTTCCTTCTCTATCTCTTAAGTTAAAAGTCACATTTTTGAAAGTCATTGCACTTGACAATAAAAAGGCAATTAATATGTATTTGATATTAAATATATTGTACAGACCTGAACTGTGCAATTCATTGCTTCAGACATATATAACATCCTTTTAAAAACTAAGCCTCTAATCATAGTTTAACAAAGAGAAACTTCGTTAAAGACATAAATCTTTAAGAACAAACACATACAAAAAACTGCTCCCTTTAACTCCTAGTGCATATAAACATATCTTTGAAATTCTCCATGTTGTTCCCACATTTAACCTCACTGCCATTCCATCCTGATCTAATGACACTATACCAGAACACCTTCTCCTTGACCTAACCAAAAAGGCTGGCATTTGGGATGCTGTTGGTACAAACGGGAAAGCTGAAGATAAGATTATTATCTCACTCCTTTCATGTGGAAAACAAAAGGTTTCAAAGTGGATGTGACTCAGTTGTCAGCATTGTCTGTAAATTCCAGTGGCCCATTTCAGGTGACAAGTACTTACTCTACCGAGCCAGGGTTTTGGATTGTCCCAGCATATTTTGCAACAACTTGCAGTTAAATGTATAGACACAGAAACTGAAAGGGAGATTTTGGTCCCTGAGAAATACTAAATGAAATCAAGAACTAAAGCACTGCTATTTAGTTTGGAGTGGACCCTCTTTAATGAAAACTAAGTTAGCTTCAACTTTGTGAAGTTTAACAAATGGTCACTTAAGCAGGATGACAGGATTTATGCAGTACTGGTCAAGAAAAGTGCACTGTACGGAGTAGTTTGAAGAGTTAGCAGTTGCTGAGGACCAAGCAGCTGTCCTGTCAATAGCATGCTGCATCAAACTTGTCTTTCCAAGCTAGCACAAAACCTCAAGATGAAACATGGCCTTAACCAAAACTCTATTTTCTCTCATCTCTTTAAAGGTACAACTACAGGACTTGGCATCATAAATACCTATGATGGGCCAAGTGACTACATGTGCCAGAGCCAAACCCAACTTTTTAACCTTGCAACTGGACATTTCAGCAATACTCTGTGGACCATAGCAGCAAACTCCTCATTGCCAAACCAGTGGCAATGTGTGCTACTGGTAATCCATCTCGAGATAGTGTTTAAAAGGTTTGTACCATGGAAGGTGTTTTAGACCAGTGGCAACTACAATAAAACATCTTTGGCAACCATTGGCATATGAAAAGTAATTCACAGCAGCTGGAAGAATTGTAAGATGTTTACCAAGTTCCATAGTGAATCATTAACTTTCTGAAGTGTGTTGCATGAAGTACCAAACTCCTGAAAAGGACAGCTAAACATCATTACCTCAGAGATTGTAGGTTTTTTCAATACCACTTTCTCAGACAAAGCTAGGGCTTGTGAAATTTTAGAGGATGATGTGAGATAGTCCACACAAGGCTTCCAGTACATTTGGAGTTGATTTGGGTAAGGGAACAGAAGGCTGAATTTTCAGTGCACCACTGGGAATTTAGGCAGGGACTGGTGACAGATGGATTCATGAATAGATTGAACCACAAAAGCAGCATAAGCACGTTGGTGGTGGAATCTCTTCAGACAACAAAACAAACCGAAACAAAAAGATCAGCTGCATCCAGTGAGTCCACTAAGTAGCCTTATTTACCTTAAATAAAAAAAGTGTGCATTAGGAACACAGAATTTATTCTAAAACATTAGAATGCACTCTATAACACAGCTGAGCTATAAGAGGAGTTCAGTAAAACCAACTCTTGTTTTCAACTACTGGAATTATAAATTGCTATGTCTTGTGACACCAGGTAAGCCAGCTCTTAAGTGTGTGGGATGTCCACACAGTAGGGGAGCAGAGACCAAACTACTAAGATGGGTAAATTTTTAACAAGTACAAAAATAGAAAGAAGGTAATTTAAGCTTATTTTCTTCTAAATATGAGCTCAGCTTTCAGAAATTTAGAAAATATTATTGCAACTATCTTGCAGAGCTGCACAGTGATCCCTATACATAAATTGGTATGCAATTTGGCAGTAACAATCACAACACAAGAAACTAAAAAGGAAAAACAGGATCTTAGGAAAAACCCCACAGGGTATTTAAGCAGGGAGAATATAGTTTTGCTATAAGCACTGATGTTGCATTCTGTGAGAATAAAGTTAAAGAACTTTACAACCCAGATGCCACCTAAGACCCGATATAGAGCCAATCCCCACTCTACCTCACTCGAGAGATGTCAATTTAAGCTCACAAAGGCATTTATTTAAATTTGAGTCTAATAAAATATAGGATCATTTTCAGTTAACTCCTACCCAGGAGTTACCCCCTGCAAAAAAAAAAAAAAAAAGGTACAGCTATGGAATATATTGAAATCCCTCTGATGTCCACTTCCAAAACAAGTGTGAAAAACTTAAAAAAAACTTAGCATAAGGACTCCAGTTGTTATACACAGCTTGCTTCAATAGTGAAATAATACCATCCATTTCTCTCCAGAAGAGAAGAATGAAGACCATAAAATAAGGTACAAGTAATTGGTCTGATTTTGATGAAATTATGAAATTATATAATTAAATAAAGTATTGTTCAGTCATCAGGTATCACATGAAAAGACAGCTTAGCACTTCTGTAAATGGGGTTTTGCTATGTTAGTGTTCTTTATTCTGGCACAGCAGATTTTTCCTTCACATTTCAGTAGCTGTAAAATCACGGCCCTGCCCTAGAGAGACGTGTTCAACATCAGCACTGTTGTTATGCAAGACTTACTGCTGTTTCAGCACATGAAGGATGAACAATCCTCCCTAAATTCAATCCTCAAACCTACTACTCTGATGACTGCATTGGAGTTACAGTGTTTCACCAAGAGATAAAATGTAACAAATTAATTAAATGGAGTTTTTGCACTGAATTAGAGGGAAAGCCTGGTCAGCAAGTTCTGGCTTTTAAAAACAAAAGGACATTCAGGAGAGCAAGTGTCTAAGGGGGAAACAGCCCTGCTCCAATTGACAATGTAGATCCTGTATCTCACGTTCTACACTAAACCACAGCTGGGCAAAACTACAACCTGTGTGTAACATCACTGTTGCTGTTCCTTTTGAGACCTCATAATTTTTAAAACAAAGAGCAGCAAATTTCTTACAACTTCTCCTCTCCCCTAGCTTGCCATGTAAAAAATAATGCAATATATTCATATCTAAAGTAATTATATTAGTTTGTATAACAACTATATACACTTAGTAACAGTAACTATATCAATAATTACTGTTACCTGAAAACAAGGTAAAAAATGGGTTCCTAAGGCCACAGAGAGTTGAGATGAATATGTTTCCCACTTGTCGGTCAGAAAGGCACTGACAAGCTTAAGGAATGAGAAAAAGAAATCTTTTCTTATGAGTTCCAGCAGTGCAAGTTTAATATGCAGGTTGCTGATTAGTTGCTTTTAAAATGCAATCCCAGAATTTAAGTTGCTTATTTGCTCATTTATCATTGATTTTCCACATCATTTTAGGTACCCTCTATGTGGTGACGCACCTGACCTGGAATTTACGTTCATGTTACTTTGTTCAGCTTGTTAAAAATTTACCCATTTATCCACAGCTGTTTTTATTTTATTCTTCATAATATAGACCTTTCTCACTCACAGATACATTCCAGAATTAGTAAATCACTGTCAATCCATTTGTTCAGTTTGATTTTGCTTAGCACTTGTTTAGTTTGCTTTTAGTTCTCCTACAAGCTGCAACCATCTCTTCCATGCAAGGAAAATTACAACTGAATAGTTAATTCAGGCTGAATGAGTAGAAACAAAATACAAACACATCACCACAGGAGCATACCAGAGTCCTCAATTGTCTGTTTAATTAACACCCCCCAGCTATCCCTCCAAAACCAAAACAAAAAAAGAAAACTAAACAACCCCCAAACAGCTTACTAAGCAGCAACAATACCTATACTGTAAAATACTTTCTCTGGAATGAAATTCTGCAACAAGAAATAAATTATATCATCAAATAAACTTCTTACTGTAAGAATATCTTAATGAAATGTCTTACTTCCGGCATAAGTAACTAACACTGTCATCTATATTAAGAATTTTCTTTTAAAATAAATTTTATGTTAACAGGTTGAAGATGCATCTTCATTGCATATGCACACAGTCCCTTCCCAGTTTTGCAGCTAAACTTTTTAGAGACTCTTCTTTATATACTAAATTAATTCACATACACATCAAGAGCAAAGTAAAAGAAGAAAGTTTTATAGATTTAGTAGATTAAGATTTCTAACAATACAATAGTTTCAAGGGGTCCAAAAAAATCAAATGGGTACATCCTCAAAATAATTAAAAACAGTGCAAGAAGAAATACAGGATAAAGGATGGAACCTTATTCTAACTGCAATGCACTCTGTAAAGCAGGCAATGCATAACTCTGCTAGGCTGCTCCAACCTGTATCCCTTTTATAAACTGTGTGCAATCTGCACAGAGAGACAAAGGGAGGGGAGAGTCCAAGGTTTCGTGTGCATCCAACAAGTACAAATTAAATGGCACACGAGGATGGATTTGAGATGGCTTTCCCTTGGTTCCCTTAGGTACATTATGCCTGATTCACACCCTCGAACATTTGTGTGCATGAACAACAAAAAGCATCGGTCATTTTTGCTAGAAACAGACAGATGGAATATAAAAAACCCCAAAACTTAAAATAGTACAGATAGTTTTTAAAGTGAGCTAGTTCAAATAGTAACTAACCTGAGAAGTACTTTGCTCCGATTAACATTACCATGCTACCCATAACAAAAATACCCAAAGGCAGACTAGAGAAGATACTAGTGTCACCTGATGGCATCCAGGGGATGGTGTTTCCAGTCAAGCAAATCAAAAGAGAAATATATATATAAATTGCAGTATATGTGTTAAATATATATGAAAAGCAAAAGTAACAAATGCAGCGACATTTGCAGAGGAACTAAAAAATATTATGCACAAACCCCATAATTCAAAACAGGTTCTCTCTACTTGTAGGAGTTCAAGTCCAAATTCCACTGTCAGCACTATCTAGATTGAGACCATTTTTAGTATTCTCCAATCCTAACCTACCCTTAAAGTATCAAAGAACTAATTTTTTATCCTCCAAAATGAAATAAAGATATGTAAGTAAGATAAGCATCAGGTTAGATATAAGGGTACTAAATCATTAAGGTCAATATTGAAGGGAACTGTATTGCTCATGTTATCTGTTTCCCTTCCCAATAGCCTTGACAGAATTGTTTGTAAACCACAGTGTTAAATAAAATATTTAAACCAACATATAGATGGCAAAAAGAAAATGTTAGCTTTCAAGAACAAAGTGGCCACATGAAGCTTGAGGGCTCCAACTGTGGATTTCGGATTGTGGGGGGAGTTTACATTTTGAGCGTTCTTTATTTAATACTTTTTATTCTAATAGTTTTTATAATAAAAGGGAAATCAAATGAAGATAAAACCCAGAAATGATGTGTTATAGGATTACTCAGGATGAAAACCTTATCCCAAAATAGGACTAAAATAAAAATTCAAATTATAGATGAGAGAAGACTGTAGGTTTAATTTAATTCAAACATGACAGATGAGAAAGCCCTCTACTTCAGAAGAAAGATCTTGTTCAGTCCCTCAAAAGTGTTTTCCTATTTTCTGTATGTGAACAATAGGTCTGTGTAATTCTTTACTTTATGATAACTTCTTGCTCTTACCCCCATGGGTCAAATAGATTTTGATGTGGATATCAATCCCTCCTTACTACACAGCAAAGGCAAGATACAGCAAGCAAAATCACAAGATGGAACTTTTCTACTTTGCAGCATGGGGTTATGGTATGAGAAAGTTTACAAAGCCTCCATGCTCTTAGAATTGTGCTGTATCTTGTCTTGTAGGTGAGATTTTTTCTTTTGTAAAGCAGTGCCATTCTCCGAAACCTCCAACTATTCAGGAGGAAGACTCAGCTATCTATTTTCCTGGTTTGTTTCCACAGTGAATTTAAGTAATGACCTTTAAATCACTATAATAGTCCAGAGATGGTATGAACAGAAAAGGTTAACAAAAGCAAGATGAGCTACATAGGCTAACTGGCTAATTAATAATACTTGACCTGCATTAATTTTTGGTTTACCATTTGAAGGACCATCAGATGTCTCCCATCCCATAGACTTCATCACAGCTTTCTTCCACCTGGCATAACGATATTCACTTTCTGAAATTAAGAGATCAGAAAACAGAAAAGCCTCTCAATGCATAGGAATACAACTACAAGTATTTAAGAACCAGATAAGACAATATGAGTTTTTCACTCTTTTCCACAGTGTCATTTGTTTGCACAGAGAAAGTAATACAAAATCCTTTTTTTTTAATAGGAAAAAACTCTGCCCCAAACCCCACAGGTATGTGTAGTAAGAAGAAATAAGAGAAATTTTCTTCATGTTCACCAATAAGAAGATTTACAAGCAGGACAAAATGAAGCAATTTATATTTTATGTATAAACCCTTCAAATGCTGTCTTGAAGTAGGGATTTTAGAAGTAATTATAATCAAAATGGTAAGACAAAATTATGTACCAAAAAATAAGAAATAGTTGAAAAGACAAAAAAGCATTTATCTTGCAGAGTGATTAATTATGTCAAGTACATACTTCCCATCTCTACAAGCACTTAAGAACTGATGAGGAAGATAGCTAGCTAAAAAGCAATAATTAATGTGGGTTTTTTAAAGCCAAAAGAGTATCCTAAACCAGTCTTTTAAACATCTGTGAAAAAAATAAGTTTGCAGCTCAGATAATATGAAAAGGTTTTACCCTCTGGGTTGATCTGTGGTTCAAATCGTTCACATGTCACTGCTGTCAAATCTCCAGGATCCAGACTCCAAACTCCAACTCCGTCTGCAGCTCCTGCTGCCATAGCAGCTCCTAGAGCTGTTGTTTCAGGCATTGATGGCTTTACTGAACCAAACCACAGAGAGGACCATAATGACTTTTAATGGAAGTTACCTTGATGACATCAGAACTAAAGATTTACATATCTATCAAGATACAACAACAAAGCAAGCCACCCAATTTGCTCTCAAAAGACATTACAAACCACTGTTTTCAGCATTAAAAAGAAAACAGGAGCTATAAATTCCTCTTACCTACTGGAATACAGAGAATGTCTGCTTGAAGTTGCATGAGGATTTTGTTATTGGTCATTCCTCCATCCACTTGTAACTGACTTAGTGGAATCCCACAGTCCTTGTTCATGGCATCTAAAATCTTATATAAGAGTAATTCATGTTACAATTTAATTGTATCATGATTATGTATTAGTATTATGGTACTTCAGCATTTGCAGAAGAAGATTAAGTAGATCATTCCTCTACCCTATATATTAAAAACAAACATGATGACAACACAGTTTTGTTTAATATACAACACATGCATTCTATTAATTGCAGAAATCCTAGTGCAGATCTTTCTCCTCAGGTGCTCTAGATGTAGCCTATGTGCTGCTTATGTGGCCTGAGAGGAATTTTAAGAAAAGCTGATGAGAACATTTATCAGAGATAACAAAGGAAGCAGCAATAATAAATGGAGTCTTTCAGTTGATCATCCTTTGTCTAAATACTTCCTCTAATTTGATGGATTAAAGAATTGAGGAATTAAAACATTTGAACTGGCAATCTGGAAGACATTTCAATCAGAACTGAGGAATGTTGAAATGTTTTGACAGAGCAGCCTCTTCAAATATTTTCAGTTAGTTGTTGAAAACTGTGAATTTTATATCAAACAAGACAGACAGCAAAAATAAACTGTTAGTGTAATTTTTTGCAAAATTATATTTCCTTCTTTTAGACACAGCCTCTAGCTGAAAAGTGTTGAATGTTTGCAAGGGATAATTAACTAAGATGGAGTATTCAATTCACTGATACCTCTCAATATGCTTTTTAAAGGGTTTCCTAAAAACATAAGACTTGCCTCAAACTTTAGTTACTGTAACACCATGGCATTACCCCACAAGCACCATTAAATACAAAATAGTGGTTTTTGTAGGGTTTTGTAAAAGCAGCCAGTTAAATGTCTCATTTACATTTTGCAAGGCTAGTGCATAATTTTTGTTGACAAGTTAGGCATTAACAAGTACAGAATGATTTTCTCTCTGTAATTTTTCAGTGTATTTAAATAAAAAAAGGTGTGCTTTTCTCAGCTTTAAATGACAAAGCAATATAGACCACAAAAAAAGACCAAAACTACAATGCATTCTGCCCTATTCTGTAGCTCACAAAGTACCCAGTAATACAATCCTTGCCAGGAAAAGTCAACATGCTATTTAAAAAAAGAACAAAAAAAATTGTAGGCTTGAAAACTGTAGGCAGTGAAAACTACATGGAGATGAACTATCCAGGAGATTCTCCCAGTTTCCAGAAAGTAAACCAGCAAGGTCCCTTACCAGGAAAATCTTTCAAGGAACTAAAGGAACTGTCCAGGGTAAATGAAGGTTAAATATTACAAGGTGAGAAGAGTAAGGCCAGTTTTCATGGTGACTGCATCTCTCTATGGGCCTGCACTGTTCAGTGCACTAGAAAGAAATTAGATAATAGGATTCTTGCACAAAGTTTGCTGGCAGTACTATACTAGTACCTATTTCCTTCACATATATCATTTTCCATTTGTCTAAGGTGATATGATCTGCCTTTTTCACCACTCAGAACTTCAGCACCATTGGAGGCTCTGGGTTTGTTTACCACTGTGTAGGAGCATGTTGGATCAGCATGCACTAAGCAGAGATTGAAAAAATGAAAAGAATGCTAGAAGCCAGAAAGGGATGAAGGAACAAAACAAATCATGGTCATGCTGCTGCTATCTCTATTGTACAGGGGCTGGATGAAGAGCAAGGATCCAAGGATGCAAATTTTGCCTAATGACAGCATTGTACAACTCTTAGAACTGAAAAATTGCTTATTTTTCCAAAATGCCTTCTGGAAGAAAAAATTAATAAGTGTCATCTGTCTGCATAAGGAAGAAGCTTTTTGGATAACAAGGTACTCAGAAAGAGTGAATGTCACAAACAGGCAAGAATTCCAATGAATGTGACATCTGAGAGTTTTCCTGAAGACTTCCATTTTCACTAGAATTAAAAGAACTTTGTTTTTGACAAGGCAGAACTAATGATGTATCTTCAGAAAACATACATATATCTTACCTGTGGCGTTAGGACTTAATCTTTTCATTTAAGAGTGTCCTGATCAGGCACTCCTGTCATTGTGATAAAATCACAGTTACTAAAGTATGGGGAAGTGTTAGATCTGTTCAAACAGTGAACTTCACCCTCAATCAGTCTGACAGCTTTATTCTCTTCTACTCCCAGCCCATGCCCTGCCTTGCATTCTGACATTTGCTGCACGCCTCTGTGAGGCAGCTGAGGTCATTATTCCAGCAGAAAAATAGCCCAGCAAAAAAAGGGATAATTTTCTGCTGGAAAGTTCACTGAGCTGTCACATGAAAGGGAATGGACGGGAAGATGGACAAGGAAAGAGAAGCAGACAACAAATCAGTTCAGTTGCCTGTAACTTTACCCTGACTTCTAGTATAAGAATTAGAAAATTAGAATGCTACTTCCAATTTTCTTCACAACCTTCTGAGGACTCAGAGGCTGTCAGCACAGCTTAAAAAGCAGAAGCCTGGGTGAAATTTCTGTCAGTCCTTTTCCATGAGTACTTTATTCTATGTCACTATACAAACAACACACTGGTTTCCTTATCTTACACAGTTTGAGCAGGGTGTTATTTTAAAAATCAGTATGTTTAAATAACAGCAGTTTAATTGATGTAATCAAATTAAGGCTTGACTGTTATCCTGCAAGGTCTAGGGATTTAATTTCCTCCTGTATTTGCACAGAACCCAGGGATTGCAAACACAGGGAGGCGTAGATGGTGATATAAAGATTCAATGCTCATACTGATATCAACTCCTTTGATTTGGCTGGGGGATTAATTTCCTCTGTGAGAAATTTGGTTGGCTGTTGCAGAATTCCAGCTGAGCAGTGAAGGACGGAACAGGTAGGAAGTGAGTCCAGATTTGCCTTGGCATGTTTGCTGCTGTCTTGCTTTAACTCCTTTTTGTTCTTGTGTACCAAAAGCAACAAAAGCCATCTCTGTCCCAGCAGACAATATAAAGTGTAGTCTCCTACACGAATGAAACTTTGTAGTTATGTCACCGGCCCTGCCATTTTAAACATTCTATATTCTGCCCCTCAAAATATTCTCAACATATGTTTACCTTATTTTTCATGCTGATAAAAAGCAACATTAGCACTCCAAAAACACACATCACTGAATTTTAGCTAAATCCACATGAGCAATTTTTCAACATTAGCAACAAGTAAAGACAAGAATAGCATTCAAATACAAAAGACAGCATATGATTAGTCTTCATTAATTCTTTTAAATCTCCTCCTTTCCTAAAGAGCTACAGTTCCTGTTATCACACTTACTTACAATGAACTTAGGACCTAATTTGCCTTTACCTCTCGAGTTTGAAAGCAGACTGCTTCTAGTGCAGCGAAGGCAATGTGGTTTTTATTTGTAAACTGAGTAAGGCCACAGATGATACTGTTGAAGAGAGGAAAAAATCCAATTAGGATACTCTTCTTTATTACACATAAACCTATACTTCACACCTAGGTCTTCTAATTCAAACCTCATTCAATTTCATTGTAGGAAGACTACTTTGTAATATTAAAAGGTTTTTTTTTCTTTAATCTAAACTCTCTCATTTTCCCAACAAGGTGCTTTCAGGGTCCAATCAATACAGTTGCCATAAATTACTTTTTTTTTCAAACTGCATGCAGATGGATGTATCTTCATCCATACACACACACACACCCCCTCATAAATTG
>VZTR01028947.1:85899-108621 GCA_013400775.1 Chaetops frenatus | reverse complement strand
AAAAAAAAAAAAAAAAAAAGGCAGCATGATTGAGGCTGACTTCTCTTTAAAAAAATATAAATTATCACTAAAATCGTAATAAATTCTCTAATGCTTTCAGTTCTTAATGAAAAGGTCATATGGGTCAGTGCTGTGCTCTAAATGTTTGAAATTGTTTTCAGATCTAGTCTGATCATTAGCTGCTTCTGAACCTTCAAAGAGATTTTTGGGTATGGGAATTATGCCACATCTGACCATGAATAAGCTGAATTCTGCCAATGTACTCTGAACTGCAGAGCAAGTAACCATCTTTTATTCTATTCCAACATCTGAGGAACAGCATTGTACTACACAAAAATATTGCTAGATACATGCACATTCAAAGATATTAAAGGATATTTTTCATTGTTACCATTCCAAAGATCAGTTTTTAACTATTAAAAAGTTAAGCACTCTGATAGGAAAAACTGTAAAAACATCTAATTCAGAGATTTTTTTTTCCTTACATACAAGAAGCATCCAAATTCTAAAGATGCAACTGCTTGAAACCTTGGGAACAAGACATCCTTTAAGACTTCTTTTCCCACTTTAGGGAAGTTATTTTATATTTAAATTTGTTATGGTTCTGTGACTGTCATGGCAAGTTGTAATTCCAACAACAGTAGGCAAGCTCAGAACAGCAGAAAAGACAAATGAAAATCTGTTGTTTCAACTATTACCAGGTGGTTGAGTCTTAACTACCAGGAAAGGGACTGGAAAAAAAGGAATAGAAAAGAATTTTCAATTGACTGGAAAGAAAGATGTATACAAGGGGAAGGAGGCAAAGTGGGAAGGAATTACACAGCCTGAAACTGAACTCAAAAACACTAATCACTACTAAGTTTTTCCTTTATTGCTTTTGTTGCCTGACAGTTCACAGGAATGCAGACCTCTTCTTTTACTTAGTGAGATGAAAATCCTTTCAAAACCAGAAATTGTTTTCCCTGCTCTGCTCCCCAACACGTTCTTGGTTCTTTATGTTTTTTTTTGAGGAGGGGGACAAGGAGGGGAAAGGAAGATAAGTAGCTGGGCCAGCTAATCCTTCCTTTCCTCCTCAAACGGTTGCTCTTATGAAGATGTTAAATACAAAACAGAAATACAGTAGCTCATGAAGGTACCACAGAGAATGATTGTCCGGACACATCAAGGCAACAAAAAGGACAATTTCACATACCTTCAAGGAATGATATTTGTAAAATCATTAAATCCTCCTGCAAATGCAGTGTTCAGTCAGATCCTTACCCCCTTGCACTGGGTTCCCAGTATGGTGCATACAGTCCTGAAAATGCTGGCACAAAGTAGCAGCCATAAGAAGTTCCCACATCTGCAGCCAGTTTTTCTAATGCAGACACAAAACACTCACTTAGCTTTTCACAACTGTACCAACACTTAAATGCAGCACTTAAAAGTGTCATTATTTAAATAAGAAAAATATTCAGGATATCAGGCAGCTACAAACACAATCCAGCCACGTATACAACTAGAAAATACAACTAATGCTGGCACTCTGCTCCTTGTTAACCAGTTTTCTTTTTGCAACAATATGAATGGAAAATGGAGCATAGGGAGTTGTGGGAAACATAAAATGCAAAATGAAAACTTTAAACTGAAACCCAAAACTGTGTAGTCAATATTCTGACCTAGATTTTGTGAGGTTTTCAAAGGCTATCTATCCTGTGGGTAAAGAATGCAACCTTCAAAGCAGTCCAAAGGGTCACACTTTACTTGAATTTAAGTCCAGGCAAACAAGTGAAACTGGATCAAGACCAAAGGGACTTAAGAACTAAATTCCCATTAATTTCAAATGGATTTAGAGTTCCAAATTGTCAGCTTATGTATATAATCACAAGGCCAGAGAGAAGGAAATCTGAAGTTTCTTGATATGAGAATAATAACTGTGGATACATGAACTCCTCAATACTGAAATATTTTTACTTTTAAAAAATATATCAAGACATTTAGAATTATGAAAGAAATAATGCTCATGAACTGCTCTTTCCCATAAAAGAAAGAAGAGCGTTTTATTTCTGCTTTTGCAAATTTCTTCTGTTTGCATTGATCAGAGAAACATAGCAGTATAGGAAAGAAGTAGAAAAACATCTTCAAAAAGTCTTTCTAAAATGATTCTTTTATACAGATTCCACTTCAAAAAAGGAGTGAAGGCAGAATAAAGGACAAGTTCAGTGAAACAGGAAGAGATGATGAATCCCTACGTGACTTTAACAACACTGACAAGGTTAAAGGTCCTGAAACTCAAACCTTCCAAAGGTTTTGTTGAACTTGTGAAGAGGTACTGTAATGTCTCAACAAATGGCTAATTTTTGTGACTGCTGTTTATATTCTTCTGTATGACCTTCAGAGCTTTCTTTCAGAAAAACAGATCGATGCTCTAAATTTTTGCTAAATCTTTGAAGTTTTACATAAAATTTTAATTCTAAATTTTCTCACCTTTGAATAAGATATCAATTATTAAAAATACATAATGAATGTCTTTTTAATCCTAAATCTCATTAAATCAGTTGCTTTCAAACTTTTGCCCTTGCATGCTTCTGACATATTTTGTATTCCAAATTTTAGTACCTAGTTTTAGTGTTACAAACCAGCTTGCTTCAGTTCACCTGAATCAGAAAACATCAGCTTCACAAATGCTAAAGGATTACTGCATTCTAAGCCAAAACAGATTACCATCCTCCTCATCTCCTTAAAGACGCAAATTTGCAAACTGAGATCCCTAACTCAATGGATATGATGCCTTCTACATAAATATTTGCACTTGCAGGGCCTCAGGTTCCCATGTTTATGACAAGGTTTATGATCAAATAAATGCTCGCTTCTGTAATACAGACTTAAATACTCTTGGCTCTGGAAACTTCAACACTGTATGAAACCATGAGATACTCTGTAAGTATAGTATATTCCTGAATATCTGCTTACCAGGGAAACTACCAAAAAGTACTGACTGCAACAGAGCAAACCTGACAAAGAGTTTCCAAGAGTGTGTTGAAGGCTCTATGAAATACAAATATCAATAACTGAGCTCATGGATGCAAAGTAAATTTTTGTTGTGTTTAAACACAGCAAAATACACGCACATTCCAGCTTTTCTTCACCTAAATATTTTGAGCTTTCATTCACCAACAGAGACATCGTGACATTGGAAAACTTAAAAAACTGAACGACCCCATACTCACCAACTTCCTGTGAAGTCTTAGCAATACCCAGATTGTCCCTCAGCCAACGAACAACAGCCCCAGCTATTGCAACAGATCCCTGAAAGAAACAAAGTCACTCCATTAGGAGACAACAACTGGTAGCTTAGTGCTGCTTTTTAAAAGACCGGGGAGGAGGGGTCACTGTGGCCTCCACCTGCAGGCTTACAGGCACAGCTTGAAGCACTCCCAAGTATGCTCACAACCAAGCCACAAAGTTTCTTGGCATCTGGAGACTGCCATGTAAAAAGGGCAGCCTGTTACACAGACTACATGTAGAAAAGGTGTACATTGTTTGCTTTTTATCATGAGGGGAAGTTACAATGACATTTCCTAAGCAGTCTTCTTGTCTTTCTAATTTACGGCTTCTGAATATATAATTATGAGGTCCAGTAGCCTCAGACTTCTTTTCCTCGCATATTAATATTTTTATGCTTCGATCTAAAAAACCAAGACTAATTATGTCCAGTCTAAATATAAACATCCAAAAAAGACAAAAATTTAGGCACTTGTGCATTTGCCAGAAAAATTGCTCTGTTGCCTCAGCAAACAGCCCTGAAAGGCTTCATCCCATCACATCACAGATGGATGACATGGCTCCCATCTAACCCCAAAGCCAAGTCCAGTAGACTAAGCTTCAAGTAAAACAGGAGCAGCATTATATTTTCATTCAAAGCCACTGCTGGAAGGGCCAGGGGTGTTTTCTAAGCATCTGGTAAAGTTACAAGATACCAGTTTGATTAAAGGAAAAGGCTGAATCCACATTTTTGCCTCTCTGCACAGTGCCTCAACCTGTAGATTGTAGATGATTCTAGAATGGATGTAAGACAAAGCACGCTTAACAGCTTCTGTTGAAGGCATGCTTTTAGACAGTATCATTAAAGACTTGGAGGAGAAGAAGAAGCAAAGTGCAGGTGTTTCAGCATGCAGGAATACAAAACACTCTCAAGACAGTTCGGTTCTTGCTTTAAGAACATGGGTTAAAAATCAAACCAACGTCTCATACACCCACACAAAATAAAAATTCCAGAGTTTGCCAGGTCATGACAAATGCAAGATTCCCTTTCCTCAGGGAAGGACAAGGAAATTAATGCAGCCTCCCACATCCTAATAAAGTACCATAAGCCACAAACTATTCTCACAGTGAAGAAAATCCTGTGTTGTCTTTGTTTCACATGGAAAACAGAGTCTGTCTACAAAAGCTCAGTATCAGCATTCAGTGTATATGTTTTGAGAATAATTATTACAATACTTAGCATGAAGCAGCACAGATGGAAGAATAATCATTTTGCTGCTCCCAACAAAGCTTTGATTCCAAATAGGTGCTCAGCTGATCTGTGCTTCATAAGCAGAACTTTAGAACAATGAACCACGAAGTTTAAGCATAAATACAATTTTCTATAGAATTTGGATGCCTTCAGACTTGTTTGGAAAACTGAGAAACTAAATTCTGTAAGGAGGCATCTGATTCAAAGAGGCAAAAAATTTCCCAGAAATTTGATTCATATTTTTAGAAGTTAGAAGTAAATTCCATTAAAACAAAATAAAAAACATTTAGCTACGCTTTTATGATGAGGTAATAACTGAAACACTAGTACTTCCCCCCTTTTTTAAACCAAATTTAGTATTAAAAATTTATGGGGTTTTTTTGTAGTATTTATTAAAGATTTGAGATACTGAGTAACAGAAAAATTGTTTTAGCCATCTAGCTCTGAAAATATAAATGAGGCAATGAAGAAATATTTTTTATTAGATTACACGATATAGATTGGAGACAGGGATAACCAAAACCACACAGAAACCTTCAGGCACACAAGCATAACACAGAGCTCTCTTCATTTCCACACAGCTGAAGATACTATAAAATACCAGATAACAGAAATAAACAAGAACATGTATCATTATAAAAAAGGAAGAAACTACTGAACTTACCTCTAGTGCATAAAAAGCAGGTTTGTCTCTGCCCATTTTGTAAGCTATTGTGGTTATAAGACCATGCTCAGAAAACACAGTCTAAATGGGGAAAGGGGAAGAAAAGGTAAAGTATAAACAGAGGCAGAAAATACTTTAATAAAAACATTCAAATTATAATAAACAAGGGACCAAACCTTCAAATGAAATATGCAAAGTTTAAACAAAGTAAATTACCAGTCACTCTAAATAAACACCTAAGATAGAACACTCAGATTGCTGGGGCTAATTCTTGTTTCCACAAGCTGCTGCAGATCTTTCCATCCTCCTTACAGGAAAGAACTGCGGGTCTTTCAGGGGAGATGTAAATGAAGGAAGACACAATTTTGTGCTATTTATTCAACTCCAACTACAAAGAAATAATGAGAGAAAATGGAGGGAAGAAATAGAAGAGCTAAGACAAGGAAAAAAGCACATAACTTAACACTTAACCCTATCTGGGTGACAACAAGAAACATAAACAAGGGAAGAGCAAGAAACTTGTTAAGAAAAGTTCTGTTTGGAAACTCAAGGAGGTGGGAAATGCAGTCTTACAGAAACACCTTGAAAAAACAACCATTATTCTTTCAGATTTCAGTATGTGCTTTTCCCTGTCTGGCAATATAATTGCTGTTAATAAGTCCAAGAATGGCTAACATACAGTTGTGCTTCAGAACTTAAATAGATTGTGAAAATAAAAAAGTAAACAACTCAAAAATGCAACTGACCTTCTGACCTGTATTGCACAGCAAGAAACAGCCTGTTCCGTACCTAGAATGAAAGCAAAGCAAAGTTAAAACCAGGATGTTTAAAGAATAACCTGTTACTGCAATCCATGAATCTCCTGTGAAGAATCAGGACACCACTTTTCGACCCTTGAGGGTTTTGTTACCATTAACTGATGAAAAAACCATCCTCAAAAAGTTGATTTTAATACAGCCTGAAGATGAAAAAGCTAGTCACATGTCTCTCTCTCTCTCACTGGCTATTTTTTGTCTAACACTTGATCAAGGAGCAGATATGGCTGAAAACTAAGTGTAAATTCCTCTTTAGTGGGAGTGTTTACCTACTTCAATTGAGTGACTTTATAAAATAAATATTTCACAATATTAAAAGGGAAATTTTAAGAAACTTTGTTCCTGTCAGAAAGAAGAGGGTTTTCTTTAAACATATCCCATTCAAAAATTTCTAAAAATGGCATATTTCCCATTTGAAGACCAAATCACATATGTGTGTGCATACACACTCATACAAGAACATAGTTTAATAAAAGGAGTACAAAATACTACAAACTACTCCAACTTAGACTAAGAAGTTATTCTAGAGAAAAATATTCCTTACCTTTTTAAAACCCTCAAAATTAATAGCTTAAACCAGTACTGAGATAGCCTTCAGTTATATTTGGAAAAAGAAATAGTAAAGCAATAACAGAAATTCATTAAAGCAAGATAGACTAATATGTCTATCTGTGAAACTCGCCCATTGTGTATGTCCCTACATGCTTACTTAAGCACCTGGTTGTAAATGGAACAGTCATTTCAGCAGACAGCTTTTCCTCCCATGATTGTTTGATTATACCAGTTGCCTGATTTAACTGATCAGCTATTTTAAACAAAGAACACTAAGAGGCTGAGAAACAGGAAAAGCAAAAGTAGTATTCTCCACTGAGCAAAAGTAAGCACTGCAATTGAAATGGACCTTTTCCATCTAGCAAAGCTGTGTCATTCAAGTCTGTGCAATCTAACTCACAGGCCTCTATTTGCTTCACCTTAGGTCACAATATAAATGACACTCAACTGTTTTAATCTTTGTTTTGAAGAATGTTAAAAAGAAAACTCGCCTGCCACACAGATTTTCCTCACAGTGACTGTGTTCCAAAATATACCTCACAAGCCATATAACTTTAGTATCTTCAATACTTTATGTAAGAACCAAGACATGGTTTACTTTGTGGGTCAGCATAGTCAAAAGGTAGATCTGTAATTACACGTTAACTACAAAAGCATTTGGCAGCTGCTTGAAAGAGAACATAATTCTCAATTCAAAGCAGAGCAGTGTGTTTATCTTATAACTTCCTTAATAACTTACGTGTTTTTTGCTTGTCCATCTTGAAAACACATCTGTCCAACAAGAGCAGCAGACTGGTCACCCAAGCACTGAAAGTGAGAGATGTTTTCCTTTAGCAAAGGTCCTCACATGAATTACATATTTGGCTATAAATCTAATCTATTAGTAGCACACAGGTAATTGAAAGCAAGGAAAAACCTAGAGAGAAAAGCTATGCTTTTTATTACTGTTCCCTCTTTAAGAACTGCAAATGAAATGTGTTGTGCTACTTATGGTGAATATTTTAAAGAGATAAAAACTAAAATTTACTATCTTTATGCATGTTATTGGAAAAAGCTGAGAATTTGCCCAGTATTTCTGGATTATGTGTATACTTCTTTTATATATATGAAGCAGAGCTTGCTTGCATTTTGTAATGTTACTCATTTACTTAGAGATCTCATGTTTCCAACAGCACTACGCATATGCATTAAAGTTCTCATTTGTATTTCCACAACCAGACCCTAATAATAACTGATCAAGCCAATTAGTAACTCATCTCCAAAAATCTACTTCCTGGTTAGCCTTAAGTAAAAACCCAAAACATTAATTAATAGCAGGATTCAGTCATCTTCAAAGCTTTTTTCCTGTGAAGCTATGTTCATGCAGTTCCAGACTGTCATGACAGAATCTAAGTTGAAGTAGGACTTACCCCAGAAATTGGTACACCTGTCAAAGCTCCAGATTCCTGTTTTGCAAAATGAGAAAGAAACATTCTGAATTAGCTTTCCAGGACTAGAATTGAAGGCAATGAAAAATAAGCGGAACTTCTAATGCTCAAAAGAAAACAAAGAAGGGTCATGTAAGCAACAGGGTTCAGTTCAGGTGTACACTTTGTTTCAGCTTAACACAGCTCATGTCTAAACCATTATGAAATAAAGAGCAGGTAATTTGACAAATCTACCTTATGTAACCTCAAAAGTTCCTAGCATAAATTTTCTTGAAATAATACTATACAGAAAATCCAGCTCAGTGTAATCTGTGCAGTAAGTGCCAAGTGTAAAATGTAAAAGTGCAGAATGGTAAAGTGACTAGGAAAAAACCATGATGTGGTGATATCCTAAGCAAAGACAGATGCCTGATTTTAAGATACAGTGTTTCAAGTCTCATGTAGACTTTCTTCCAAACACTACCAGAGCTTTTCAGTTACATTCCTGTTACCCAATCATAAAATCATTTAAATTGGAAGAGACCTCTAAGATCATCATGTCCAACAGTTAACCCAGCACTGCCAAGGCCACCACTAAACCATGTCCCTAAGTGCCACACCTCTCCATCTTTTAAGTACCTCCAGGGATGGTGACTGAACTGCTTCTCTGGGCAGCCTGTTCCAATGCTTGATAAGCTGTGAAGGCTCTTGTTTTATCACTTGTTACCTGGGAGAAGAGACCAATGCCTACCTGGCTACAGTCTCCTTTCAGGCAGTCATAGAGCCTGGTAAGGTCCCCTCTGAGCCTCTTTTTCTCCAGGCTGAACACCCCCAGCTCCCTCAGCTGTTCCTCATCAGACTTGTGCTCCAGACCCTTCCCCAGCTCTGCTCCCTTCTCTGGACTCACTCCAGCCCCTCAATGCCTTTCTTGTAGTGAGGGGCCCAAAACTGAACACAGGATTTGAGGTGTGGCCTCACCAGTGCCCAGCACAGGGGGACAATCCCTGCCCTGCTCCTGCTGCCACACCATTGCTGATGCAGGCCAGGGGCCATTGGCCTTCCCGGCCCCCTGGGCACACCTGGCTCATGTCCAGCTGCTGCTGACCAGCACCCCCAGCTCCTTTTCCCCCAGGCTCCTTTCCAGCCACTCTTCCCCCAGCCTGCAGTGCTGCCTGGGGTTGTTGTGACCCCAGTGCAAGACCTGGAACCTGACCTTGTTAAACCTCACACCATTGCCCTCAGCCCATCACTCCAGCCTGTCCAGATCCCTCTGCAGAGCCTTCCTGCCCTCCAGCAGATCAACATTTCTGCCCAACTCAGTGTCATATGCAAACTTAGGGAAGATATCCTGAAAAATTTATTTAATTATTTAACTATTTCCTGACAACTTCTCCTTGTTTCTTTAAATTATTTCTTTGTGCAGGTGTGAAAATGCAATTTCAGTAAAGCCATGCAAGTGTATTTCCAACCTGAATTTCTTTTTCTTTAATTCTCATTTTAATTAACTGGATTTAAGATAACTGTGTTTATAATTGCACTAAAAAACTCTACATGAATCTGATGTTTAGCTACCATAGAATTAATATTTTTAGACAGAATGGATAGTTTTCCTCATTTATAAAATTCTATAGCTAACATTTATTAGCCAGTAGCTGTATTTTTTAGCTCACTATAAAAACAAATATTCAACAAATATTCAATTTCAGTGTGGAAATTAAGACAAACACATACATTGAGATGACATTTTAGAAATAATTTTGGCATGAGCTCTAATTGTTTTATCTCAGATTTGGAAACACACAGCAAATTTATTGGTCTAGAAAGTGCACTTTTACTAACCCTTAAACCAATGAAAATGCACAGCATCTGAGCAGAATGGGTAAGATATAGGTGGTCAGCCTAATGGAAGCCTCTACTCACCCGGCTAGGACAGATTTTCTACAGCCAGCAAAAGGAAGAAAAAGAAAAAAAAATGGAAAGAAAGGGGAAGAGAAACAGAAGTTCACATTTAAAGTGATGAGCAATTCTGTTCTGGTGGTCAGAGAGTATTTTTTTCCATTTACCTTGCTCATTCCGCTTAATACAACTCACTCTTATCCATGCGTCACATAAATAAACGTCAGCAATGACTTCTAGTGGCATTTCCATTAACACATTAGAAAAAATATTTACATTTCAGGGAAGTTAGAGTTTAAAAAAATCCATCTTGTAACTTGTCTTCACTACAAAATATAGGTATTCTTATTTAACAATAGCTCAAATTACCAGGAAAAAGAATGCAAAATCGCAACATCCAGTTTATCCAATCTTGAAGCTCATTAATTAGATGCCACTGTGTCAGAAGAGTTGGTGCTGCATTAAAGTAATCAAATACTCAACTTCCTATAATATTATATAAGAGCATACTAATAAAAATCAAACAATACTGGTCTAGGAAAAGCCATTAGTCTTAATCCATGGAATCTGTCAAATCCAAATGGATCCAGTTATATTTTGCAAGATGAATTTCACACAAATACTGGAAAACATACCATCAGGCCATAAATCTCAGAGGAGCTTCGTACGTTTGGAAGTATTTCCATAGGAATATCAAAGAACCTGAACACAACAAAAACTAATGTATATTATATGGTCAGTGCTAAATCAGAAAGCATTTTGCATTTATTTTCTTAAATAAGTTTAAGTTATAAAGAAAAAAACCATCAACTATAAAAGGAAATTTTAATCTATACCTATGTGTTTTTCCACTTCAGTAGACACTGAATTTTGGAGTAAAACAGCATATATTTCAATTTTTGAGGACATGCCTAACTCTTTACATAGAAATTAATTCCTTTTCCAACAATATCTTAATAATATACTTGTTAGTGAATTCAAATTTCAGATAGAGACACTATCATTCCAGCTGCCTTTCAAATTTGCTTACGTAATAAAGAAACTATTAGATCACAATATTCTGAGTTGGAAGGTACCCACCACGATCTAAAGTGAATTGCCCATACAGGGATTGTATTGACCTGGGCATTATTAGCATTATGCTCTAATCAATTGAGCTAAACTGTTTCCATGAACCAGGCCTCCACCTAGAGCAAGATTCTGCTACTTTTAGTTAATCTAGGCCATTGTAAATTGGACATCTGCAGAGCAATGAATCTTAGTTATTGATGTCAACAGTAAATAGAACAGTACCTGATGATCTTAGTTTAGATAAGAGATTCTTACATTTAAACGAATTAGAAACTATTTAAATAACAGTATTACTGAAAAACTGAGCTTACTTGCAGAGGTCAGGATCCCATTCCAAGGAATGAATGTTGAACAACATTGTTCTACTGGCATTGGTGACATCTGTACAGTGAACGCCTCCATTAGGTCCACCTGTCAAACTCTGAACAAAAAAATCACAGCATTTGTTAAGGAGAGATATAGGTTTACTTCAACAAATTACCAAAAAAATTTCCAAATCACAAAATTTTCAGCTTGGGACTGGGAACTCTGCTACTTCTGCAACAATTAAAGAGGCAGACTGAACACACCTTTCTAAAGTCCAAGATTTTTCTGAAAGTGTGAGCAAAATTTTACAGCAAACTATAAAGGTAAACTATACATAAGCATCTAGAAAAAATATACTGGTACAGGGACAGTAAAAGTTCATGTTGCAGGGAACTTTAATGGAATTTCCTTAGTGGCTTCTACTGACATCGTGTCATCAGTGGGCATTGTATATCACATGCACAGAGATTTGCATGATATGGAAATTCACTGCAAAAAAGAGTGGCAATAAGCTCACAAATACATACCCATATAAGCCATGAATCAATAGTCCCAAACAAAGCTCTTTGATCCTCAACTGCTTTCCTAATCTCTTCCACATTATCCAAAAGCCACCGAAGTTTCACAGCACTAAAATAAGTGCTAAGTGGAAGACCAGTCTTAAACTGTAAAATTTTAAAAAAATCATTTAAACAAACACTATGCAAGTATATTTTCCATAAATACTGTAATTACATATAAAAGTGGTGATAGTAAGGGAAAAAAGAAAGATACAAAACTCAGAGAAATTACACAAACTTGTTATCTAAATAAGTACTAAGCATACAACACACAAATCTTGTGTGTTGTATGTTTAGCACAACATCAAAATCAAATGACCAGTGCAATAATGGACAAAGATCAAAGCTGATCGAAATGCAGTTCAAAGATCATCCACGTGGAAAAAGTTGTTTGCAGAAGGCCTATCTTATCTCCATATGACTAGAAAATAAGTAACAACAAAAATGAGCAGGACAACACAGGAAAGATGAAATTTGTATTCTACCAGAATTTGAAAAATCAAGTAAGTTTATATACTTTTTGACATCAGTTTCCTATCTATAGGAAAATATATAATACAAAAAAATACATAATACTTATACAATTAGTAAAGGACAGTATTAATCGACAATTGTGACACTTTTTTGCAAGCATTTACTTTACAAATTGTTATATATATGCTCATCAAAAAAGAATGAATTTGTTCTTTATGAATGATCTTCCTAGTTCTCAGATTGATTGAAATTAATTTCAATATTAAGGCATGAGAATGGATAATATATTTCATACCAGTAAATTATTTCCCAGTTTTGTTTCTACTTGATCTTAATTTTTGTGTGTAATGCTTATTTAATACTGGCTTGATAGCACAGGATTGGATCTCACTATTATTCATTCAACTTCTCTAGTGAGAAATTAAAGGAGTGTTAAACATTTATTTTAAGGAAATTAAAAATTTTCTAGTCTCAGATTGGTGTCTTATGCTCTTTTTTTATTATTTGCCAAGCTAAGACAGGACTAGACGTTTCAGCTGATTTTATTTTGGGGAATTTTAAACACATATATCCAAAATATTATATATTGCAGCTGCTACCATTTAAATGTTCTGGAATATCTCCTACCTTAGAAAAAGTTTTGTTTCTTCCTGGAATTCTTTTAAGAAGACGTTCAACTGTTGACTGGGTTCTCAGGTCAAGCCACACTAAAAACATGAATAAAATTAACTGATCAAGTGATTTAATACACAAAAAGTGACATGTTCAGCCTGCTTCTATGAAATCACAGCTCTTGCCAGTAAATTCCTGTCTATTTTTATCTTTTCATGTAGTTAAAAGAATATTGTAAAGCCATTGTATTTTAAAGGCACTGTTGAAAAAATTAAAAATGGTTAGATAAATTCATTTGATTTAAAAGAACAAATGATTTGAGAAACAAACAAAATTTTCCACAAATACAATATATACTTTATCAGAACACAAGCAAATGACTAATGCATCTTTGCAGCAGATGACTGTGACTAAACTAAGAGGTTAAAACAAATAGCAGGTTGATTATTTACTATTTCTATGTAAACTTTCAACTAAAAGGTTCTGTTGGAGTTATCAAGGTATAGCTGGGCTTAAGATAAAGCTGTTAACAACATATATTTGACTACAGAAGAGTCCTGGTTTTACAGTCATACTATGCCAAACTATATCTGGCACTTGACATGACCTGAAAAAACAATTCTAGACAATTACCATTTTTTAGCTGACAATATGTGAAAAGCGAAGGTAAGTTAAAAATAAAACTCTGAGTATTAATAAGTATTCATTAAGTCATCAAGAACTTAATGATTTTCTTTTAAAGTTAAATCAACAGCATCCTGAAAATTTCAAAGGAAGTGATTGGGTGCAAGTCAGAGTATTTTGTGCCAGGAACCCCTCAGGAACATTGGGGGGTTTTTTTGAAAACCAATAAAGTGATTTATTCAATAATAATGTTTATGGATTAAGCTTTTTTAAACCGTACTGATGTGTATACAAACACAGATCTTACCACACAGATATCAAAAAATCCAAGAAATTACTAGGCTAGACCACAACCAGATCTGCACAGGAAAATACAAAAGCATTTTTCCCACAATATGTTCATATTGTATTACATATTTAGAAAGTATAATAGTTACCAATAGCATTGTAAAGAGGTTCTCCAGTTGTCTTGTCCCAAACCACTGTTGTTTCTCTCTGATTGGTGACTCCGATGGCTTCAGGACAAAATAGAAAGTATCCTTTTCAGAAGGTTTGCTTTCCCCTTTTTGGGGGGTGAGGGAGGGAAGGAGAGGTGGAGAGCAGGGAGGAACAGGTAAGGAGAAGAGGAAAGTAAATGGGAAATAAAAAGCTTCCAACTTTCTCAAGGTATAATTTAGAAATATTACTTCCAAGAACTCATCTTTGCTGATTAATCAACATGCTCTAAACCTGTCTCTTTTTCGGCCATAAACTGAGACAGCAACAACACTGACAGGGAAAACAGCTTTTCTGAATTAAAGTCCTAAATTAAATTTTAGAATTTCTTCATCACTTGTCTCTGTGATTTTACAAGACTAGGTTAAGTCTACTTTGTAGATTCAGCATTGCTAACATACACAAGGGACTTATTTTGCCATTATTCCTCTCCAAAAAACTGCTCTCAAATACAATTTAACATTTTGCTTGAGGCTGGCATATGCTGCCACTTTTCTATTTACTAACTTAAAAACTATGGTATCTGAAATGCTCAGCCATGAACATGCTAAAGCCCTCTACCCATAAGTACCTCTTATGTTAGCGATGTTTATGTTCAGTTGTTTCATTTTCTCACAGGTCTTTTCCACACATTCGTAGACAGAGTTTAATATTTCCTTCGGATCTTGCTCCACCCATCTTTAACAAAGAGTTAAACACCAGTTAACAAGAAATTACATTAAAAAAAAGAATCCTAGTCTGAAAAACAAGCTGAGCATTTTAATACCATTATAGCTACAAAACATGTTTTACATGCCTACAAACAAGGAATTTTGTTTTTATTCTATACAAAGGCCATTGGCAGCAAATGGTAGGTCAGTTAGGAACAAACAAACAAAACCTCAGGGAACAAACTTAGATATTTCTATGGATCAAGCTGAAGACTGTGATTCGAATGTAAAAATTACCAGCTTTATCACCTTAAATGAGATGTTAAGTCTCCCTTAAACTTTAGTTGTAAACTTCAAAGTTTAGCCGTTAAATCTGTAAATGAGTGATCAGAGCAAAACCCTAAGTACTTTTAGTTTCGTAACTCAGGCACATCCCGGACACCCAGTGGGGGTTATTTTATGCCATTTTTTCTGCCCAGTCTTTTATAGCAGATACTGTGCTACTAAGAATTATTTATCAGCTTCAGTTTTGATGACTCATAGATAAAAATACATAAGCTATACCAAAATGTATACAAATGAAAAAATTAAAAAAAAAATCATACCCTTCTCTAGGGAACTCTTGCTTTATTTCAACTTGATGGTGACTCAAGAGCTCTGCTGTATTTGCATTAAAAACCTGCAAATAAATTATACGATGGATTTTTCTATCAACACAGAAGTTTAAACAGCAATAATTAACATTTATTCTTTTGAACAAATGCAGTGCTGTGACAACTGATAGTAATTTTCTATCACCAACCCCAATATCTATATAACCAGGATTCAGATATATACATTTTTAAAATTAAGGTAGAGATTATTTTGGTAAACTTTGCTGTCAGTCTGTCAATTTTAACTGCTTTTTTTTTCTTTGATGGGTTGGAAAAGAAACAGATTTTTTCTTGTGGTGGCTGTAGAAGCTAAACTCTTGATGCATTTTAGAATAACTCTCAGTAAAATACCCACTGTTGTTGATAATAACAGTTCTTTAGCTCCAGCTGTGCTACTCTATTGCCAGAGCTACCTGTGTGTTTTCTTGGGTTAGGTCTTTTTTGGAAGAGTGAAAATCTGTGACAAATCATAGGAGGGATAAAAATGAAGAACAAGAAAGTACCTAGGCAAAACCCATTTTGTATCAAAACAAACTACAAGTACAGAGCTCATGAACAATCTGACAAGAAAAGAATATCACTGCAGCAGCACAACACATTAAAAAGGAGAAGAACGAGCAGAAAAGTAACTTAAATTTGGATATCCTACAATAAAAACCAGCAGAGTAGAGAATCACGAGGACTCTATCAATGAGTGTTCTTAAGGAATCCCAAGTTAGAGGTTCTGCCTTGCAGTACAGGCTCCTAGAGAATGCACAACAAGCCTCATTAACCAGCAGTGGCCTGTTCCCAAAAGGAATCTCTGCCGAGGCCAAGCCGAGGGACACGCGGTGGAACATTTAACTGTAAGTGTGCAGAGTGAGCCGGAGTGCCTGGCTGGGCAGTGGTGGCACTCCTGTGAGAACGGCTCTTTCTCCCAAGCACCACGCAGAATCTTTTGTGTGAAGAACATTCTGGGAGCTAGAGAGTAAAATCTAACAGCAGGTTCAGGTGAACTGCAGAATATGTCAGTAGGACACCATCCTACCTTTTTATGGGAAGCAGAGCTGAGCTAGATTTAGAAACCACTCTCATGCTAAGGAAATAAAATTCAGTTATACCCATTCACCCTCTAGGATATAACAGAAACTTTTCTATATTTCCTTGTTAATGCTCTCTTCTCATTCCACAAATTTTAGGAATTTCTCTTGAAGGTTTTAATCCATAAACTCTTGGTGTCATCTACACAGTACAATTTACTCTGAAACTACAAGAGCAATTCTGACACAAAGGAGATGAAGTTCTGGTTCTCCAGTTTCTTTGGAACCTTAAGAGTATCTTTAGAGTGAAACTTTGAAGTTTAGAAACCTTCTACTTATATATTAGAATTGCAGAATAATTCAGGCTGAAAGGGACCTTGAGAGATCTCTGGTACAATCTCCTGTTCAAAGCAGGATCATCAATGAGATTAGATCAGGTTGCTCAAGAACTTTATTAGGCAAGTCTTGAAAACCTCCAAGGATGAAAACAGCACAAACTCTGGAAAACACTGAAAGCTCCACTGCCCAGAAAAGAAGTCTTAAAAAGATACATGATCATTCTTTTCTGCTGTCAGCTGGAAAGGTTACATAGAAAGAGCACCACTGAATTCTTTTTGTTTTATTTACTTATCTGTGTTTCATCTACCAGCTCAGGCTTGACATGAATCTATCCTAATAAAAGAGAAAGTTCTGTCAGTACTACACATTTGAAAGCAATTTGCATAATGGGATATGGGTCTTAAAATGCTACACAACATAGTTAATAGGAGAGGTTGTTTTGCATGTATGCAGCAAGATTTTTAACTTGAAATTGTCTTTCTGGCAAAAGCATATTCACATTTACTAGGCTTTTAGAATAAAGACAGAAAGATAGAACACTTTTTATTTAACCTGTATATATCTGACATACTAACAATGTTAAATATCATGTGGTAATCATTCACCACTAATCATTGGGTATTTCTTGAAACAGAAGGTAATGCAAAAGATTCCTATTGTTAGCAGGAAGTACAGATTCAATTAGACAAAATCATCAAGTGAACATGGAGTGTGTGTCTTGCAGACACAGCAACAAATTGTAACAGGAATACATTTTCAACAGAAGCAGTAACACCTTGGACAACTATAAATGCACATATTTTTTCCTGTTCATAGAGAAGAACTAGGCAAACACACTTTGTTAATTCATCACAAATAAACCTGCAAGCTTGTGACATTCTCAATAAATTCTGTTATTCAGGGCAAGGGATTAAAAAGCTTCACTGGGAGCAATCCTTATTTGAGGCCAGGTTGGACTGGAGCCTGTGCACACTGGTCTATAGGAAGCTGTCCCTGTCCATGGTGCGAGGTGGAACTTGGTGATCTTTAAGGCCTTTTTTGACCCAAATCATTCCATGACTCTATGATTCTACACTGATAAACAGAATTCTGATACGTGAAAAGATGCCAAATATGAAAGTCACTAAATTTAAACCTACAAAATGATAAATAACATAGGGAATAAACAGAACAAATGGGACCTCAGTCTTCCTTTCCCCTCCCTCCAAAAAAACCACTACTGTTGTCAAAAGCATTCCCTATACAGTCCCTGTTTGACAGTGGAGAGATGACAGAAAAAATAAATGACAGTAAGAATGAGTAATTCAGATAAGGTCAATACATCCCTGTTGAAACAGGTGTGAAGTGTATCTGTGCAATTTGTTGGGACTAGAGGCTTTCAAACCTTTCATATTCATTAAGAACTGATTCCAGTTTATGCTACTGATCTCTCAGCTGTTGTGTGGGGGAGGAAACCAAAGTCAATTTTGCCCTAATTTTATCAGCAGTAGTCAAAAGAATTGTCTAGGCTATTTGGACATGTAGAGCTGTCTTGAACAGAGATGTAAGTGAAAGCCACCAGATATGTACTGAATTCTTTAGTGAGAGATTAAAGAAAAGGATAAATAACATCCTCCCTCTACTCCCAAAAGAGAATTAGAGCTTGAGTCTTAGGACTGCAGGGAAGACAGGCCTACAAAGGTGTGCTGTAGGTGAACAAGCAGAGAGGTACAGGGGCTGATAATTTAATTCAAGCTTTTTATAGGGTCTTTAATATAATCCATCACATCACAGGAAGGGGTGCAGTTGCATATTATTGTGTACTACATTCATGTTTTGTTATCCTATTGGAAAATAATTCATTTTGATCGGTTGTAACAATTTTCAAGGAACGAACAGAAATATGAGGTTCATGGAAATGATGCAAGAAGCTGCTCAGCTGAAAAGACAATAATGAAAACAGATTTTAGAAGTAACTTTTCATATCTCTCAAGCTTTGTCATGTAATTCTGCCTGCAGAAAAGCTATCTCTGTTACTCTGCTGTATCTTCATGAGTTTCCATCAAGCTGGAACAGCTATGGCTTTGCAGACAAACAAGCTCAGAGCTGGAGTTCTGAAATTGCATTGAAATCAACCCAGCTGGGGCAAGGATAAGAGACAAACAACAATTCAGTTTAACAAGTCTCCTAGAAATTACCTTTCTCGGAAGGCTTGTGATGAACAGATCTCCCTCCATCTAGGAGGTGCTTACAATTATGGGATTTAAAAGTAAAGATACACTGTATTCTAAGTGATAAGTCGTAGGGGAAAAACTGTATTTACAATATTTTTAACCCTTCTTGCTAGTTATACAATCAAGTTTTTCTCTTTCCCAAAAGGTCATGTTACTTAAATAGAGGGGTAAAATGGATTCCCCTCTGAAGAGAAAGCTCAATGGGTATGAATGCCTTTCTTTTCTAAAATCAGTTCTTGTTTATTGAAAAGAATGCCTGCAGTGTGATATAGCTTTATTTGAATGTTTCTTCTGGAGATGAAGTAAAAGAAAAAAGAAATATTTCACAGACATGGAAAAAAATGCTCTTTGGCTGACCAACAAACTTAGAACTTAAAGTACTGCGTAGGTACTTCACAGTGTATTTCAATTCTTGCTGTTCCTGGATAAAATGACAGAAACACTATCCAGCAAATATCTTTCAAGAGATCAAACAATGGTTCAGCTGGCCATTAGCTCCTGATCCTGACTTTTCACAGAAGAAGTTATAGTGTATTTTTTTATGATTCTTGATTAATATGAAAAGGAACATGGGAGACTAAAGTATTTGCTGAAAATACTCAAGAGACTCTTGAAATTCAGTCATCTGGGTATACTTGTTTAGCCTACTCAATATATGTTCCTGCTTGATATCTTTAAGAATGTGAGCCTTAAACAATTGTCTTAACAATTGCTTTGTGCTTGAAGCACTGTGCTCTCCCTGGTAACTCTGAATCTGTTATCCAAGTTCAACCCAACTTAACAGAAAAGTTGCAATCTCAAAAACAATGACAGTTCATTTTGCAAAAGTAGCTAATAAAGGTAAACATCCAAAACAGGGTTTGTGGAGCATAAAGCTGCAGCATAAAATTACCACTGTATGTGTGCTGTGTGACAGGCAGGGCCAAATAAGGAGTAACAGAACAGAAATGCACCTGAGTTCTGGTGCTTCTTTAGCCTCAGTGCTCATACAGCCTCCTCACTGACACCAACAGGAGACTCAAAACTTGTGTCTGCACACAGGATAATTTACTCTGAATCTCAGGGGGTCACCTAGCCTAACTGGCTGCTCAGGTAAGCCTAAATTTGAGACCAGGCTGTTCAGGACCTATTCTAGACAGGTGCTGAGTATCTGCAAGAATGGAAGTTGCACACACTTCCTCAGCCCCTGATCCAGAGCCGTCAAAGTGAAACATTGTTTCTTTCCATCTATTTGAAATTTCACTTGGGGCAATTTGTGTTCACTGCCCCGTCTTTTCCTGTGCACGTGTGAGAAATGGCTGGTTCTGTGTTCTCCACAAACTGTGTGTGGTTAGACAGCTGAGGACATCCCTTAGCCTCTCCTGTGAAGAAAGAACCCCTGATCTCCTAAACCCTCTTTCCATGGCTTCTGCTGAAGCACAGGGATTCTTTTGGCAGGATGAAACCCAGTTCTTCAAACTCTTGTCCTCTGTGGGATCCAACACCAGACAGTGTTCCAGATGCTGCCTCCTAAGTGCTACACAGATGGCAACAATTCCTTTCTGAACTTTTCTTAATATGCACCATTACAAGGATCCATTGCTCACATATATCCAACTTGATGTGCAGCAGGAGTCTTTTTTCACTAATCAGCTTCTTCACATTCTTTCTCAAGTGCTAAACTTGGTTAACTTTATGACTATTTTGACAGGCACCTTTTCTGACTGGAATTTCAGTCAAACTGGTCACCCCCATCTGAGAGAACATTCCAACCCATCCCCATGGCTATTGATGAAAATACTATGAGGTGTCAGCCCTTGCTGCTGACTGCTATGGACACCACTGGTAAATCTGCCACCTGTAATTTACACTCTGAACTGCTGACACTACTCTTTGGCCCCCTTGGACCAGACAGTTTTTCACCCAGGAAAACTCTTTAACCTGGTCAAAATCATGTATCTTTCACTTAAGAAATTAGGTAACAGCTGCATTGAACTACTGAATACACAAGTGCAAAGTAAGCAGCAAGTTGATTTTGACTTGTGACTTGGCGAAGACAAAAACTGTTGGAAACACTTAAAAAAAAAAAAGTAGAGAGATCAGTGAGAAATATAACCAAAACAACTAACAGTAAAAGACCGAGAGGTAGTAAGAGAGCCAAGGAAACAATCTGGGCACAAACAACAGCACATTACATTCTGGCTTAAAATATTTCAAGGCAAAATATCTCTTCTAACTGCAGCAATCCCCTTCCAGCACAGAACTGTCCAGATACATGTATTGTTTTCTGAATGACTGAAGTGAGTTGTAGCAGATCTCTGCACATTGTGCCCTCTTCTTTCCCTCTCCTCTGTGCACTACTTAGTGTTCATGTATCTTATTTGCTCAAACCCATGTAACTTTATTATCATAATGATATGATCACACTGCCAAGTTTAAGACAATGCTGTATTTTGACATGAATTGAGAAACACTGACACGGCTAAAAGAAGGATTGAAGAGTGACAGACACAATACTCTTCTTGAAAAAATTAGGGAGCATCTGAATCCTCTTGTAGACAGGCAAAATCTCCCCACCTGCATAAAAGCCATTGATAAATGTGCCTAGTGTAAGAAATTCCTTCTAAGAGGAACTTGTAAAAATACTTGTAAAAAGAGCTTGAGTACAAGTTTTACTTCTAATAGTGTTATCCTTTCGGAACGAGACAAAAGCTACTTTGGCACACACATCAAAGCAGATAGAATTTAAACTTCATGTGTTACAGGGACCTTCTTCAAGTTCGTTCCCAAAAAGGGCTCCTGACTGGCATCCAAGACAGCCCACTGGTGTCATTTGTCAGTTTGGAGTTTCTCTCCACCCCCAGATCTGTGTTTTGTCATTTGACAATCGCATGAAGGTCGTGATATTGAGTAATAATGGTAACATAGGTCAAGAAGATATTCTAGTCTCCTGTTTCATGAAGGAACGTTCCACATGGGGGAAGCATTTAAAAAAAAAGAAAAAAAGGGCAAATCAAACCATACATTTTCCCAATTAATACTTTGCACATTTGACAACGTTTTATATCTAGTAATTATCTCTATTCCACTTCCATGGAGGAAATTGTCACTGAGCTTCAATTAAGTCAAACTACCATGACCTAACCGACATGGGGACAGTACATTTGTAGAGATTTGCAAGCTAGAAGTATCTCTAGTAAGTTTCATACATAACAACACTAGCTACAGCCTATTGCATAATATAGAAATAACTAGATCCTTCAACAAAAGGGTCAATTATATGATTAATATATTAATTCTCCCATCCATAAACTTATCTTCCTCTAGTGTTTAAACAAATCAGTGTTTCACAAGGTGCGCAGGTTCAGCCACCTGAATACCCACAGTGCACAAGATGCACTGACATTAGGGCTGGAACTGCAGCAGTCACTCCAGCAGGCCCCGGGAAGGTTTTAGCGGGGAACACAGCGGAGTCATCGCATCGTTTGAACCCCAGCTAATCACAGTCCTCGAGCTCGCACGGATCTCTTTCCCCAGTGCCTGAGGACCTTGCCCATCTGATTCCATTCGGGGCGAGGTACCCGACAGATTGCAAGCGCAGCCTGCTCGGAGCAGCGGGATCTCACAGTGCCCTGGAACAGGAACAAAAGGCGCCGGTCTCGGGCTCTCCCCAGGACCGCTCCCCGCGGGACGGGCGCTGCTCCCCGCGCCGCGGCGGGAACGCGACGGAGGGGCAGCGGCGGAGCCGGCACCCTCGGCCCGAGCGGCGCCGCTTCTCCGGGAGACAGGAGGCTGCAGCCGGGACAACGCAGCCCGGCCCTGCGGGCCCGTTCCCCTGCCCTTCCCCAAGGGCACGGCGGAGGCCCCCGCCGGGATGGAGGGGAGTAAAGGCGCGGAAG
>VZTR01028947.1:70948-85893 GCA_013400775.1 Chaetops frenatus | reverse complement strand
CCCCCCTCGGGCCGCGGGGGCGCCGCCTGCCCCCGGTGCCGCCCCGATCGCCGCGCTGTGCTCACCAGGAAGCGGGTGGAGCTGGTGCCCTGATCGATGGCTCCCACCAGCGGCCCCAGCGACGCGGCCATGGGGCCCCCTCAGCGCTCCCGTAACGGCCGCGCCGGCGCCGCGCGGGCAGCTCGCGGNCGGTTCCTCGCCCCGCCCAAGAGCCCGTGAGGGAGGAGGGGAGGCGGGGAAGCCCGGGGGACTCCTGAGGGCAGACCCGGTCGGTCCCGGGTAGAGCAGCGGGACCGGAGCCCGGGAACCCTTGTCGGGCCACTCGTACCTTGAGTTTGACGGAGTATCTCGCTCGTAATGGGGGACAGCGGAAAGAAACCCCACGGTCCCTGAGGCGGGACCCCGCTGCGGAGGTGCCAAGCCGGGGTATTCGCTGGCACCCTTCCGTTCAGAGAAGCATACTGCCGAGGAACTGCACCAGGCTGAGTGGTCATGGGTGACCGAGATATGCTATGCGTTTTTCTGATACATCCCCAAACCGGCTTCTTTTGTGTTTTAAAGCTTTACCCTGCGTCGTGCAGTGATATTCATTGGCTTTAAAAAATGGAATCTCGGTCTTCCTTTCTTACTGCATGTTGCTAACTTGTGGTTCAAGAAAAACCGCTGGTGTTGTAAGAGCCGGGATGGAATTGCAAAAGCCAACAATGCTGACTGAAGGGCCTGAAAAGTTACCAGTGACACACGGTGCTAGTAAACCAGCCCCCACAGACACCATTAAAATAGATTGGCCTTCGCCATTACTCCTCATTACTGGTAGTTGTCCAAACTCAGGGTGTTTTGCCACAATTGCTCCGTCATAAGCAAAATCTTATTGCTGCCACGTGGAAATGCTTTGCGAGATACCTTACCCAGCTCTTTCATTTTTTTGTTTGTAAGTGCTTCAGCTGGCATCGAGAAGCCTTGGATGGGGCGTGAACAGCACTAACTGCCCATGTGTAATAGCAGGGGATTTCATTGCAGCCCATAACTACATCTGAAATGAGACAAATAGAGTCTTGTGGTAAGACCCACATCCACATTTTCAAGACTGACAGTAAAGAAATCTTGGACCACTTGGCAAGTATTATCAAAGATTTTCTGTTACTCTCAGATTTTATAGCCAAGTCTGGTGGTTTTTTTTCTTGGAACCTAGCTATAGTTTAGCGATCATCTTGCTCAAGAGCATGCTGCAACCCTTAGAGCAGGATCCATAGAGTTTGTACCAGAAGGTCGTAATGATCCCTCCTGGCTTTGCTGGAGATGCCCCTCTCTACTTCCCTCACTTGTCACAGGGAGCTTCTACTCTAAAGCCACGGCCACCAACTGCAGTTCACTAAGAAAACTTATGCAAGGCTACAGCATCTCCGTGCTGATTAGGAATTCAAGGAATTAATCCCATGGGATCTTAGTTAAACCTGAATTAATTAGTATAGTTCCTAGGAAAACAGTGGGGTTTGTGTTATTTCTTTTGTCTCTCTTAAAAGCTGCAGTATTGTGTTCTGAGTGTATTTTAACTCAAGGTAAGATGTAAGTATTTTCAGCAAAGGTTGAGATCTCTCTAGATCCAAGAAGGGAGGAAGCAATATCATGATAGACACTTATGCAAAACATGAAAGAGTACTGCACTGTTAAGGATTAGAGTTACAAAAGTTCTTTAGGAGGTACAGATCTGCCATTTCCTTAGGTATTCTTTAGCAACCCTTGTGAAGGTTGATAGACCAGGAACAGGAGGGGTGGCAGCAATAACCTGTGATTATTTCCTTAACCCTCAACAGACACACAAGACAGGCAGAAGGAGGAAATAATTTAGTCCAAAACTAGAAAATACAGAGTCATGGAGAATAGTTTATTCTTCCCAGCTCATTCAACAGTGTACTCTTGCTTCCTTCACATTCCTATTCAGTGTTTGAATAGAACATTTTTTTTTCTTGTAGTATTTATTATGCAATACTATTTGCAGAGTAGGGATAGAGGGTATTGTCCCAGGGAAGCCTTCAGGGGAAGGAAGGGTGGAGCTCTGGCCATACCTTTACAGTAAGATGGTGTGAGGCCACGCTCGGCTGAGACACTTCTAAAGGAATTAGCTTCCTTTAAAGGAAAGAGTGTGGATATCCATGTGGACTAATTTCTTCTGCTTCTGGCTCAGATCTCACTGAGGCAAGTCTACACAATGCAGCTGAAGTTGTTAGCTGTTCTGTTCTCCCGCTCCAGTACTTGCAAAATGGAAAATAAAAAAGAAAGCTGAAGTGCTAGTTGAGATATTGCATATATTTTATATATTATTTATGACAGAAAGAGAGATTTTGAAATTTAGATATACTTGCTTTAACAATTTCCAGCCTGGTAGAAATAATGGAGACTCCCATTGATTTTGGAGGACTTAATTATAGGAAAGTTGAATTCAGTTCCTCAAAATGTAACATTTGTAAAGTTGCTGATTATTTTCAACTGCCCATGCAATGCAGATTCCTGTAAATTATGCTCTTGTTCCACATGCAGGTTTTGACCTCTTGTTCTGTAAACTGAACTCAAATTGAAAGTTTTTCCATCTTTGAATACAGCCCCACTGCTTTATTTTTTATATATTTTTGAGGTAGTAGACACATTGGAAGACATTCATTAAGCACATAAATATTTGTGGTGCATTTTTCAGAGCCAACATAATTTAGTTCCTAAAGAACTAGTTTCAATAGCACATAAACCCAATTCTTTGATTTTGGTTTATGTTTTTAGTTTCAGTTTGATTTTTGCCTTTAATCTCAGCAGTGTGAGGAGAAGTTGGCAAATACACTCTGCCCTTTCTGGCTGATTCTTCTTTATTGACCTCAAGTTAAGGACAAACTGTGACTGTGTCAGGCTACTCCAAGCATGTGATACAGTGTGAATTAAAGAGTGCATGCCAGAGGTTCATGTCTTTCCCTTCGGCCTCTTAGTGACAGAGGGGGCTTGGCTGTCAAATCCTGCACTTCCTTACAGATGTTGGATTTCTGGGTTCCCCCAGGAGGGACAGAAGGCACTTATTTGGAACTGGGCTGGAACAGGTGTAATTGTAAAGTGTCCAGGGCACCAGGGTAACGAGTCACACTGTCACATGCCCCCTTTTGCCTACTGGGAAGATGAGTGGTATGTGTGAGGGTGCCTGTGCCTGCGCAAGTGGATAAAGTCGGTCTCTCTGGCACAGGGAGCCAGCACAAACAGGCCGTGGCCTTGGCTGCCATTGCCCTCACATTTCTGTAGATCATCTGCAGCCCCCGTGTGCAGGGAACCTTTCTGCAGATCCCGAGGAGGGCAGGGCGATTGCAATGACCCACTCTGTGTTCCGTCTCTTACGTTTGTTTTGGCACATGCAGTACCCTGTTACCATTTGGCAAGAAGTGTTTTATTGTGAAGCCAGGACTGCACTGATGCAATGAATGTTTTGCAGGATATGTTTTACTTCTGACCTCGTATTAGACAATAGTCTTCCCTGAATGACATTTTATATTTAGAATCACTCTCACGGTGTTCAAATGAGTAATCATTGTTGCAGTTGCCATCTTTCTAGTGGACAATAAAATAAATAATAAAAATAAATTCACATTTTGAAGACAGCTAATACTAAGTCCCTTGAAAAGCAGTTTTTAAGCCAATAAGTCTTTACAAGAGTCATAGAATCACACAGTGGCTTAGGTTGGAATCTATCCGATCTATCCAATTATCTAGTGATAATTCCCCTGCCAATGACCAGGGACACCTTTCACTAGACCAGGTTGCTCAAAGCCCTATTATTCAAATCAAAATGGGGAAATCAGAAAAAAAAAAACAACCAGAAAACCAAAAAACAAACCACAAGAATTTTGTATAGATAAAGGTAAATGTTCTTGGGAATTAACATGAATAATTCAGAGAAATAGAAGTATTCAGTAGTTGTATAGTAGCTACTCCATGCTTCAAAATTCTTAACTGCAATACTTGGTCTTCTAGCTTCCATAAAAAATTACAGCAACTTACTGCAAAATTTACTCCTGAAATTATACACTGCATTGAAGGGACATATTGAAAATGAGTTCACTTCCTACTGTTTTCATAGCAACTGTATTTTGCTAGCTTTTTTTTTTAAAATCAAATTAGTTGCCTTAATTAGTCCTCATGAGATGACGATAGGGCCAATTTTTATTGGCTCATTCTGTACTTTACTTTAGCCTTAAGTTAGCAGAGGCAAGGCAACGGCTGGTCATAAAGGGCATCTTTTCATGTCTTTTTTTTTTGCACTGCATCGTGGATATTTCAAAAAATAGGCTTATGTAAAAGTGCTACATACAGTAATAGGATTAAGAAAAAGGTAAATTGCATTAAGTACTGATATTTAATAGCTTTACCTCTACATCCTAGTTGGGGGTTGAAAATTTAGTGATATACACTCCAGGCTCTGGTTTTCATATATGGTGAAAATACTAAAATCTAGAAGCAGCAATGGGACTACATGAAAACCCTGAGACTGTTGCTGCAATGGGTTTAAATTCTGTTGCTCCTGCACGAGCCTGAGCTCTTAAATCATGTAGAAGGAACTAAAATAAAGGAAGAGAATATAAAGTTTCAAGTGGGAGGTGCCACATGTCTGTAGGGAGTAGAGAAGGATAGTTTTTACTACAGCATACTGTCAAATATATATTCTACTAAGGAAAATACATACTTAGTAAAGAAAATATATCCCATCTTTTTGGTTTTCTGTTTTAATGTGGTGATGGCATGCTGAATTACTGTGCAGCACCCTCTGATAGGAATTGAGAATTCAGTACTGATTACTATATAGCAATCTAGCCATTTACTCTAGTCATTTAGGTAATTAGGTGTCCTCAGGAACTGTACATTTGTCTATGAACATCAAAGGGTTTTTATGTATTATCTCTATGAAACCTCTTGTGAAAATGTAATGCCTATGGCATTTTTTTACAGATATGGAGATGGGCCCAGGGCAGTTAAATTACAGGCCAATGATAATATAGCAAGTGCTTAGCAGAGCAGAGGTAAAATACAGCTTTCTCTGAGGTCCAAAGGCATTGCTTTCCTTGGCCACTGCCTTTCTCAGGAATCTGTAACTGCATTCCTGTTGCCCTCAGAGAGGACAGGACTGAATAAATTGGTAATAACTAGCAGAGGCAGGATTCCACAGGGTAAATGGATCTAGCCTCACATAGATTCTAAAGGATGATGTTTTTACTGCTACCACCCTGATCCTGGCCATGCAGTTTCTGCTGATTGTGCAAGGGGTCTGGTTTTTATTGGATCCTTTCTTGAGTCCTCTGAATTCATTAATATGGCAGAAAACATACCCAGACAAAATAAAAGCGGATTGTTCTCTGCCAAGAAGCTGAATTGACTCACTTGCTGTAATGAGTGCCAGAGCTGGTGGAAAAGCAGAGCTTACCACAGCAAGGAGCATGGGAAAGGTTAAGAATAAGTAGGAGATGATGTGGAGGAGACTGGAGACAGCATGAAATATTCAGCAGCTGCAACCTCTTAGATTGCCTCAGCTGCTGACAGACCTTCAGCCTCCATATCATCAAATCAAATGTTAGCCATCTATTGGGAAATTCTGGAGATGTTAATGGCTGCATTATTATCATGAAGACTAGACTGTACTGTACTGAGAACAACTTTAATACATTGGTGTTTCCAATTTTACATGACTAAACAAGTGTACCTCCCATAAAACTGACAGGAGAGCTCAGCAACACTGAGGTCTTCTGGAGAGTCTTTATGATCCGCTTATCCTGTAAGGCAAAATGGAGTTACTTACCTGCAGGTGGAGTTCTGGGGGACTCATGTGTAATGTACAGACAGCTATTGAGAGACACGTGTTTGCTCGGCCCTAGGAAGAGAAAACCTAGGGGACATCTCACTGCTGCCTAGAACTTTGCTAGTGGGAGAGTATAGAGGAGAAGGATCCCATCTCTTGGAATGTCAGTGAGCATCTTTTGGTATGTAAATCTTTTTGTATGCTTTTTGTTGTTAATGCTGTTGTTGTTACCGTTCATTTTCTTATCTCATTGCTGTTTCCAGTAAATCATTCTTATCTCAACCTGTAAGCTCTGCCTTTTGTATCTCTTGCTGGAGTGGGGGAGGAGAGTGTCTTGTGGTTTTCTTTCTAGTGGGAATACTAATTTCAGGAATAGTATTCCTAACCCATGACAGCTGAAAAGTACACCTCACTGGGGACACTGAAATGAACACCAGTCTTGCCAAGCTTCATAAAAGATGCCTGTGTTTGTATTGAGAATTGAATTGGATTTGAAATGAATCTGGAATATATTCAATATATTTCTTTCTGTGGTTGCCAAAGCAGAACCTCAAAGCTGTGCTCATGGAGAAAGTAGCAGTGCTGCTCTAGAAAGAGAAGAAACTTTCAGATGTAATCTACTAAAATAGATGCCAAGAAAGACACAGAAAGGAAGATAACTAAGCTATCAATGAAACTGTCCAAGAGAAAAGGCTCTTCAGTAGAGTAAGAGGATAACTGAGTTTGTGAGGTAAACGCTAAAATACCCTGAGGAAAGTATGAGAAAGCCATGGCATATCTAGTAGATATCATTAAGGCAAATAGCCCAGTTATCCAAAGAGAAAGTAGATTTTCACATTGATCTTCAAAGGCTGAATTTGACATTCTGATGATTTATTGTTTGCTTTCTGAACATCTGCTGAGTTCACATATTTTAAGCAATACTTAGGAAAGCTGATCTAAAGAATACACTTTCCCGGTGCACTGGTGGAGGAGCATGACACACATAAAGAATAAAACTGCTTGTCTGAAGCAGTGACCAGTTCAGCTCTTCCTGCTCCAATCCTGGAAAGCAAGGATGAACTGCTGACCATACTGTCCTGATCCAGCAAAGACACCAGGCATGTGTCAGTCCTGGAAACCCAGGGCAGTGCTGGGGTTAACACCTGCCTCTGTCAGAGCCAGCTGGTTTACAGCCAAACCTGCTGGGCAGGATGCTGGAGCAGGGGTAAAGATAAGGGGTGTCTCTCCCTAGGACTGATGATAAGGTAACACAGGTGGGAGCATTGCAGGCAAACTGAGTGGTTAGGCTTGCATTCTGGATTCTAAAGCATAGACACTTGTGCAGCATGAGGTATTTGTTACAGGCTTATATTTGCAACCTGAAGATGGCTCCACCTCTGCTATCACTTATGGCTGTTCCAGTAGGTTATTGTGAAGTTCTGTACATGGTCAAATTATGTGAAATTTATACACTTGCTGAATGGTTCCTGTTTTTCTTTAATATACCTCAAAACATAGTTTCCTGCTTGGGTTTCCTGAGGTGGGATCCTGATAATTGCAGCACACTGCACTCATGTTATCCCCTCATATTCCAGGGCCTTTGACATTTTAATCTACCTGTCAGTGGTTTGTTAACAGAATGTATGTCTATATTCATATTGCAGCTCTTTGTTATCAACTTCTAATTGCAGTAATGCTCTTGGTCCATTATCAGAAGAGCTTACTCATTGCATTTGGTTCTTTCCAGGTCACAGTGCTCTTCTTCAGGAGTTCCTTAGGGGCAGAGTTAGAGCTGGGGTGGAAACTGTTCCAGCTGCCTTATTTCTGAGTCATCTCTCTGAGTACATTAACTTCTAGAAGCTGCATTGATCCTCCTATGCAGTTTAATAAGATTCTAATGACTACAAAAGAATGATTTGTCCATATATACTCCTTATTGAGTATATTAGGACAAAAGATAGTAGGGACGTAGATAAAATCATAAGGATACACATTCAGGTGATGAACATCAGTGTAGCACTGGTAAAATTCATCTATTTATTGCAGAAGTAGAAAAATTACCTTCATAATGACATATACTTTCTGTTATTCCAAGATAAATTTGTATCTGGCTGTTCATTCTGTATGAAATTATATTTTGGGGAAAATAATACAAAGACATTAAATTACTAACTTTAGCTTCTTTTGTACATTTGTTTCTACAGGGAGTCAGCCTGAGGCAACACACTGCTCAGCGTTTCATATGTTACGTGTTTAGTTTATTCTTTCTGTTCTACGGAGAAATAATTATCTAGCTAATGAGCAAGACACTGCACAGTGAACGCATCACAGCTAAATTCTTCAAAAATACTTTAGGAAAATTCTTGCTCCCCCTGCAGTCAAAGGAAGCTTTTGCACTGAATTTAAGAAGGCAAGGAGATGTGCCTTTCTCCTGTGGATGCCCTAAAATGGGTTTGATGTGTGTGTTTCCTTTGCTTTGTCACTGCTTAATTAAGAAAGAAACAAGATTAAAATTTTAACATTAAAATAAGTTTCTTTCTGTTATCTTTGCTTACTGTTTTGTTTGCTGTACTTTTGTAAACAACATGAAAGCACTGAGTGAACAGAAAAGACCTATGTCCATGGTGTATTTTGTACAGGCTTCTCAGATGATGGAGCATGTGAGTCTGCTAAAACAAAAGAGAACTGAGGGTATTAGAAATCTTGGAGGCATATGAAATGTAGAGAAATACAGTTCTATTAATTCACAATAAATTCATGATGTGAACTTTGAAAATAAATAGTATGTACACTGAATTATTATAGTTAATACATGTGATTGAGTGTCATCTATAGATGTGTAACAAAAATAGAGATAAAGTTTTCTGTAATATAATTCCATGTTACATTAAAACAGCATCACAATATACATCAAATAGCATAAAGTAGCAAGTGGCTTTCTAATAGTTCAGTGCCAGTATTTTCATAATTTAGGTTGGGAGAGAAGTTAGAAAATCTCCCTATCACCCTCTTCTAAGGTTGAAAACACCCTCAGTTTTTTGCCTAGACATTCTATGCCTGAAATTATCAGAGGACACAACATCCAATTAAAAATATTTTTCCACATCTGCTCCAAAAAAGACTGATTCTTATTTTTTTTGCCTCTTCCTCTATAAAATTTTGCAATAATTAGAAGCCTTATATAAAACACAGAGCTTTTCTGTGGCTGTAATTAGTTTTTCCTTATACACATCAGCAGAAGGTTTAACCTTTTTTTTTAAATTTTGACAGCTGAGACAGTGTATGTAAAACAGGAGATCCCAGCTAAGAAAGCACATTTCTCCTGAGAGCTTTGTGGGCAGGAGAGGGAGGATTTCAGAATGGCACACTATCTTTTGGCTATGCAAAAAGCCCTCATCAGGTAAACTTTAAGCAATCAGCCTCCCAAAGAAATCTGATACGTAATCACTCACTGAGGAAGAGGCTGTTGTGGAAGAAAGGTGAGGAGATCCTTTCCTTGAATGTGGTATGGCCTTCTACATGTAGAACAGCTGGTGAATGGAGGCTGTACTTATTCCACAGCTGCTCTGCCCCTCAAGTTCCCAGGCTGTCTTGATTATAGAGAATTTCACCAGTTGTGGAAAGTTCCTCCTGCACTTTCACGGGCAATACTCAGTTCATTTACCTCAGAAGGCAAAGAATGAGGAACTGGGCTCTGTTCTGCAACAGCAGCAGTTCAAAGGTGGAGTGTCCATTACTTAGAAAACCTTTTAAATTATGTCTTATCTCATTAATTCAAATCTTAAGAGGCCCAAATGTTCTTCTCACTTTTGTTCCTCTAAACAGGCACCATGTCACCTGGAGCAAGTCAGTCCAATAATATTCTGTGGTTGTGGGCATGAGGGTTGGAGTTAAGAAAAAAAAAAGTAAAAGTTGATTCTTTCCAGTTTTCAGGTAAAACAAGTTCTCAATTCTCAAGTGGTTTCATAAGAACACATTTTTTAGAGGACAGGACAAAACTCCTTCCCTCCTGCTCTACAAAGATACCCACTGTCCCTCATGTCAGGTTGATATTTATTGCATTAAGAAACATTCCACCATGTAAGAGGTATGTCCTAGTCATAATTAATTCAATTTAACACTTATAACAGCAAAAGGGGTAACTTTACTTCTCCTCTCCTCCCCTCCCCTGCCCTCCATAGCTGCCAGGGTTGTGAGTCAGGGTCCTGGTAGTTTGTCCTTTGTCCTGGGTGGCTCTAAGAACCTGCAGAGTTAATGGGAAGTGCCCATCCTTTGCTGTGCAGAGCTGGTCAGACCTGCTCAGTTCATCCCAGAGGTCACATTGCTTGGCAGCAAAGCCTGGGACAAAATGGCTAAAATTGTCTTCTCTCTGTCCTCCCTTAAATACAACTGGAAGGCAGCAAGGCAGTGCCCAAGCAGCCTGTGCTCTTCAGGAGAGCTTGTGCTTCACACTGAAGATACAGCTGGGTCTGCAGAGAAGCTGTGGGATGTAACTGGGGAGATATGGAGGTATGGTCCCTTCCCAGGCTTCTCTTTAAGTGATTCAAACACTTCAGTAAAAAAAAAAAAATGTCCAACCCTTTAGGGGGTGATCAGAGACCAGGACCATTGACCTTTGCTGTTGTACCTTAGAGCTCCTCAGAGAGCATGGTCAATAATATGCCTGCTTTTCTCTGCAGTCTGTGGGTGTTAAACAACCTGCTTTGGCAGCAAGCAGCCTTACTCCTGAATTTTGCTGTGGCACAATAATATGGGGTTCAAAGTACTGTTCTAGTAGAAGGCTAAATACAAATTTCCATGGAAATTGATTGCATCATGTATCACACATGGGTGAGTCAGGGATGTTGGGAAATATTTCCCAGTTACTGGTAATAGTAAATCCATAGCAGAATGTGAATTATGCTCTCTAAGTGCTCCTTATCAAAGTATCTAGTATGTATATCTGGTATGTTACAGACCTCTTCTATTATTTCATTTTGCCCTGTCTGACTTAGCACAAATGGCTCTCAAGTTTGGTGGTGATAGAGATATCTGATAGGTCACTATAATTGTTAGGTTACAATTTTTATGTTGTAAATAATGATGTTTATGAAGCTTGATGTGAGATTAAAAAAAAAAAAAAAGACATGGCATAAATACTAAACATCTCTAATTTCTAACAATTTATCTAGTTCTTCCCTAATAAACAGCTGTACCAAGTCATTAGAGATGCCAACTACACAAGATAAAAGATAACAATTTAATGATAAAAAAAACCCCAAAAATGAATTTATTTGGACATCACAGCCTTACATTTTTTCAACATTTCTATAATGCCCAGAAAGATACAAATATTCCTTAATGCTGACTTAGGAGTCATCCACATTGTCCTGATCTTTAAATTTCCTGCCTTTTACTGGTTTCCAGATATTTCTCTGCTCTTTTGGGATTTTTGATGCCAACATTCATACCTTTTACTATGGAAATATAATTATTTGGCCTGTGGCCACTGCCTTTGGTGTTATGCTTAGCAGTTACTGAAATCCTTTGAATTTGTTTCCCTTTATGTAATTAAATCCAATAGATTGTCTTGTTTCCCTGAAAGTGTTATGTAAACTTGTGCTTGCTCTTAAGTGATTTTACCAGTTGAGAAAATTCGTCATGTAATATTTACAGATCTCATTTGGAAATAGAGGATTTTGGCAGTGTTGCCAATATAGCCCCAATTCTCAAATATCAAATACTGCTTTGAGAAGAAAATCTTTCTTCACCTTTAGTTTCCATTTTCCTCCTTTGTGGTTATTCTGCTACCTCTTTGTCTAGTTTTATATCCAGATTTTGTCTATTGTGTCATTGTGCTTACAGTCACACATATTTGTGTATTTCATTGTATTGTATTCACACATCAATGCTCTTTTATGCTGCGGTAGCAACAAACATTTGCAGAGAAATATATGTTGTTGACTGTTGTACCAAATGCTGTATTTTCTATCTCCTTCCTATTTAGGATCACAGAGCAGCTGAGGCAGGAAGGCACCTGTGAAGATCTTCTGGTCCAAATATCTGCTCAAAGACAAGTCTGTGAGAGCAGTTTGCTCAGGACAGTGTCCATTTGGTTTTGAGTATCTTCAAGGTTGGAGAAGAGTGGAAGGATCAGCTCTTTCAAACTGTAGACAATGCTCTGCCTTATGCAGCCCAAGATAATATTTGCCTTCTTTCTACAATGGCAAATTGCTGGCTTGTAATTTAAATTTTTAAATTTAAAATGCCCTATCTTATTTCTAAATCTTTGTATTGTTTCTGTGCCAGTCTTCCTGAATATGTTTATGTATCCTCAGTAAATCCCCCAAATACCACATCAAACACACCCTTTTCTTTAATTCACCGAGCTCCATTTTAAAGTAAATATGTTTGTTTTCTTCAGAAACCACACTGGATCCATTTTTCTGAAATTGTTTTCCTCTTATTTGTGTAACTAAATAACCTTTTCCTACCACTCTTCCTTGCAAAATCTTTGTTTCAGCCTCCATCTGAACAAGCTTCCCTGGTTCTCTGTTACTGTGTAATTGTTCCGTTTCATGTTTTTCTGCCCCTTTCCAGCAACCACCTTTTTCAAAAAAATCAACTCATTGACCCTGAAAAGCTTTCAATCTGCTTTTCATTAAGTTTTCCATGAAAACATTCCTCCCTCTCACTCCCTTTTGCAGGTCTCATGCTCCTGGATAATGCTCAGCAGCAGCAAACTGTGCTGGGCATAATTTCTTAGCAGATGGAATCAGTGATTTGTCCACACTTGTTCCAGACCCTCACATTTTCTGCTTTTCCTGTTTTTCTTTACTCATGGCATGGTTGCCCAGGATTATCTAACTCAAAAAACCCTTGTGGGCAGTGATGGCTTCTGGTTTGGATGGACCAAAGTGCAGGAGGGTTTTCTATCATTATTTTGTTAAAAGTACTCAGTAAATCAATTGCTTATTCTGTTGCTGCTTTCAGACACAATTTTTAAATGAATGTTACTGACACAGAATTTGGAATAGCTGAAAAAGTTGACTGCTGGAAAGATAAAAGAGTAAGAAAGTGAGGGATGTACAAATCAGAGTCAAATTAAGAGCCAGTACTTGAGAAAAAAAACCCCGTGAAATTCATCCAATAATCACAGGATGGCTCTACCTAGAAATTACAGACATGTGCCAATATACCTAAAGTAACCAGACTGCTGCAATACCTCTTGGATTTCTGCAATTTTTTCTGGTATTTTGATTCACTAACAAAAGAATTTCCCTTCTTAGTAGCCTGACCACCTTCAATTTTATTGTTGCATAGATGTATAGTAAAAAAAAACTAGAAAGAAAGCCCTCGTCTATTGCTCAGTCCTGTTTTACAGATAAAAGCTCTTTGCCTGATCATAGAGCCTGGCCACTAGTGAGTAGGTGTCACTGAACCAAGAAGCATATTAGCAGCTGGATGCATGATTTATTTTTAACAAAGACCCAATGCAAGCATTGGAATTAGGGTAGGTATCATATGACAGGATTTTGTACAAGTAAGCAGTCTTTCAGACAATCTTTATCATTCTAGGAAATGACATTTGAAACTTTTATAATATAATTAACCTGTTCTTCCTTTGGAATATCCTGTTTAATCCTAGAGGGTGTGTGCAGCCACAGTGGGAATCTGGCAGAAAGCCAGGAAGAAAACTGCAAATACTGTACTGCACTTGTCCTGCAGAGATGAATAGTCTTCCTTGTCCTCAAGGTGCAGCCAGGTGAAAGAACAAGCTCCTCCTCTTATCAGCTGGGATTTGCTGAGGCTTAGAGTTTTTTAGATCTAGAGACCTGCTGAGAAAGGAATCATGAGCTCACCCAGAGGCAAGAAAGCAGAAAAAAGATTCTTGTGAAAAGAAAGTCAAGCTCTGTCAAAATTGGTAAAAACACTTCAGCTCTGCTGCCCTCTCCTTAGGATGGTGGAATCTGTGCTTTAGACACTGCATCTGTTAAAGGACTCCTTCAATAAAATGTGGAAGCAGCAAAAATATTTCCTTCCCAACCTACTGGTTAGTCTTATCAGTAATCCAGTGGTACACCTTTCTATCTGATAGGTGGGATGCAATTAACTTCTACTTAATTAAGTGAGCATGTGTGAGTAATCATTTCAGACTTGTGAAGCCAAGAATGCAGTGTAACATCCCCGGGGGTTTCCTACGGTAGGAAGTGATCTGACATAGTTAGGAACTCAAGCCCTTTTTCTGCAAGAGATGTTTTGAGTTCAGGGATCTGGAGTAGCTGTTTTATTTGTGTGCTACCTGAAATACTAATTTTGGTCACTCCTATTTGCTATGCACACTCAGGTTTTTACTATTTTTTTTTTAAATTGTGGAAATGATTTTTGTGAATTTCAAGCATTTAAAGAAGTTTTCAATTTATGAAAACCATTACATAAATCTAAAATTGAGACAAACCACCAAACCTTCAGTGTATATGTGCATATTTTGAAAATTTAAATATTTACAGAGGAATGATACATCTTGAGCAAAAATCACCCCTCCCTTCCAAAAAAAAAAAGAAGCACTAGAAGCACTTGATAAACTTCCTCTCTAAAAAATCGACTTTTAAAGGAATGATGAGACCTACCAGAACACAAATTCTGGGAAAGGATCAGAACTAATGTCTGCATCCTGTGAAGCTTAAAAAGTGACCCCAGAAGACTGTCTAACAAGATCTGGGAGGTGCAAACGTGAGAGTTATAGGTGCTGATAAAGTCTTTTGCTGAGCTGGGTGGTGAGCTAGCGAAGAATATGCTTCATTGCTTGAGGAGTTGTTATGGTTTGCACTCTCCCCAGTGTGCTGAGAGTCAGGCTTCTCTCTGCTGCTGACTGCAATGCATCATACCCTGGGGTATTTTGTTTGGCAGCACAGAGCAAGCACAGTATCTGTGGTGTGCATCAGGATTTCAGTAAATGTGTTTCTATGCGTCTGCACATTGTAGACAACTCTTCATGTACCTTGTTATTTGAGGGTGTTAAAAAGTAGGTAGCATTTAGATATTCTTGGTTGTTGGTTTAAAACTATCCATTTCCAAGTTATCATGGTATTAGAAGACAAAAAAAAAAAAAAAAAAAAAAAAAATTTGGCTTTTGGCCAGGACCTGGCAATGGAAAAAGGGGAGC
>VZTR01028947.1:8277-70402 GCA_013400775.1 Chaetops frenatus | reverse complement strand
TTGTTACTACAAAAGACTAATGCTGGGAATGTAAAGTAGAAGAGCTTCAATATGCTATATCCAATCTCTTCCCAAAGCAAACTCCCCTTGACCTTGGAAACTTTATCAGAGGGTACAATGTTCTTGCTTATAATTTTCTCATATCAAAGGCCTTGCTTTTGGTTCCTTGATTTGCACATAGATTGAACATGTAGAGATGTCTGCATATAACTAAATATTTATGTCATCCACAAAGGAGAAAATAAATTTGACACAGGAATAAAGTGTATATTTAATGGACTAGAAGGAGCATGAAAAGCAGCAAATGTTCCCCATTATTGCCCTATTTGTACTTGAAGTACAAATGCCTCTGTAGTTAACTAAAAGATTTAGTGGTCACTTTTGTGTGATGAAACAATTGCTTCATTTTGAAGTATCATACTCTGGGTGCAGATCTTGGTAGATACAACTATATGGAAGGTGCTGTGCTCCTGGAGTTCCTGGAGTTAAGGCTCTGGGCCCCAAGGACAGCTCGACTTCTCATTGCTGCATGGGCAATGACTGGCCATGGAGAGGAGGAAACAGCAAATATGTGTGAGCACCAAAACTCCTTCACCTCTTCTACAATGGCAGAGCTCTCCATGTATCCATGGTCTTTTTTTCCTCCTTGGAAGTGCATGGCCAAGAGAACGATGTCACAACCACCTTTTTTCCACACAACAGGTAAAGGGCTGGAGTAATTAATCCAGGAGACTCCCTTCCCCTGAGATATCTCAAAACCAGACTTGCCTGGCACTCATTTGGAAGATGGGAATCCTCACATTTTACCTAGAAAATTCTACTGATCTATTTTCTACTACCAGCAGTGAAGGAAGAGGAACATTAACTGTATGATGGAGGTTCTTCCCTGTTTAAAGACTGTTGGTTTACTCAAATAATTGATTATACTGGTGCAATTAATGCATTGGATTTTCAGCTCAAATCAAGGTAAACTTCCATGTATACTGGAAAGCTTGAAATGAATCTGATTTTGCTGCTGTAAGGAATATGAATAATTTATGATTGTTTTTTATGATGAAGTACTGGATAACAGGCTTATCTCCTTCCCATAAAATCTTTCCTTCCAAAGATCAAAAGATCTAAAAATATCCCCTTTGTCCTATTGCCCAAAGTACTTATAAACTAGGTAATAATCTTAAGGTAGTATCTTTAATCTTTTTAATTTCAAAATTCCTGGTTAAAGGTAGAGACATACTAAATAAGAATAGAGCTAAAATTGTTTGGTAATGAGAGAATGTTACTGTGTACATATGTGCTTGAGTATATGTACAGGAAAATTGATTTATTCTATGTACTTATTCCTACTACTAAATTTAACAAAAAGCTACACAATATTGTCTTATCAAAAGACTCCATTTTACCATTTCTAGAATACAAACCTTTCACCTTCAAATGACAGACAGCTGCCTTTGCACTCTCTGACCAAACAGGTCCAGGCTAAGGAGAGGCCAACAAAAGCAGAGTGAGGGCAAGAAACTGGCACGTTTGTGTTGAAGATAAACTCTTGAATTGAAATAAAAAGCTAAGGATCAGAACTACTTAAGATCAAAATTAAAGCAATGTCCTCAAGGAAGTTCCTTGCTAGCAGAATAATGTGGTAGACAAGGAAACATGGTAATTTGAACTGTTTTTGTATTTTTTTTGTGGGGGGAGCATGATGGATACACAATCTTGATGCATTGGGCTTGCTGTAGTGAATTACACTGACAAAAATAATTTGGCATGGCCTCAGACAATCTGAGCTACATTTACAGATGAACAGACTGACTGAAAGATTCCCTAAGGAAGCTTTCTTCTCTCTCACATCTGTTTCACTGGGCATGGGAGGCACAGTGCATGTGGGAACCTTTGCAAAAGGGGTCAGATGCTGCCATGTTGTACCCAGCTCTTTCAGATCTGGGTCTGGCCCTCTGAGTGCTGTGCTCAGGACAGTTTATAAGCCACATGGCAGAAATTCATGTGGGACAGTGCTTGTTAGCTGAGGAGAACTCTTCCAAGGTCAGGAGTGAATATGGAAAAGGTCACTAGAATAAATGGGTGTCCTGAAGACCTAGACTGTCAGGATGTAAATGTGCAATTTTGGTGACAAGAAATTACACTTTTATATCTCCTTTCCATAGGTACACAAAGCTACTGTGCAGAAATGCAGACAATGTTTGAGTTCCTCTAGAGAATTGAAAACATTCCATATGCATGACAAAAAAGGCACTTATTTTATATAGATGCCTGAAGATAAGCCTTAAATCCATGCTGAAGTAGATCTATGACAGTAGATTGATTTTACAGTAGTTCCTGATAGCTATTCTGGCAGTGGAAGCACTTTTACTTTAAAATATCTGCCCATTTGTATCTTCCTGGTTTTGCATGGATTTAGATTATTAAAAAAATATTTTGAAACTCTCTGAGGACCTTTACAGAAATGGTTTTTTATACTACCAAAGTTTTTTCCCAACAGTCTAACTAGAAATATTGAGCTTCTGTGAATATAGAGCTCTCTGGATCTACAGAAGAGATAAAAACCTCAAAGAAATTTATTTCTTGCTTCCCGAGATACATTTCATCTAGGTAAGGAAACATGGAAAAAACGTGTTGGACCAGTGTAAATTTGACAAGGCCTGAGATTGGTCCACAGTAAAAATGAGAGATCAGAGAAAAAATTACAATAATGTTAATATAAAGCATAAAATATTTGGTCTGTCATGACAGTAGCTGTGTTTCCACAGGGATCACTTTTACAGCAAAGATATCTGATGAGACTTGAATTAAATTGCCAGTGTTGTCCAGTTTTTGTGCTGTTTAGATGCTGTTGATCCTAGCATGGCATGTAACTGGGTACAATATTACTTGTTAAACTCTTGTATGAATTAGCTACAAATGTGTAGATAGGGACAGACTGACACTTGTACTTTTTTCATGCCTATGTCTAAGAAGATTTTGGAAGAAGTCTTTGATATTATACGTTGCATCATAGTGAATATTTAGGAAAATAATGTGAACAGGAGTATTGTTTCTGGCTGGCAGAGTTGGAGGCTTCTGAGAAAAACAGAACATGGTACTGAATGAGGAAGTTAAAATTCACTGAGAATTAAAATATATTTCTAACATATTTCTCTTATTATTGCAATGTATGGATGCATAATGATGCCTTTTAAAGTAAATTCTGTGTGTCTCATTGAGATCAATTCAAACAGTATTTGTGTTCTGCCCTTAAGGAATACTCCAGCACCAATCTCAAAGCCATATTCACTGTTTGCACATCTCACACTTGGAGGATGAGTTCCTGCTTGCCCCAGGTATTTTCATCCACTGCCTCTCCTAAGACAAAATCCTTGGATATGGTACTGAGTGCTAAAACACACGTAACTTTCTAACTCTCAGGTCCAACTTTTGTCCTGACAAGTGTTGTCAAGTTTGCCAAGGCAAAACCTGAGAAAACGGCTGTGCTGTGCTGTTTGGTGGAAAATTATATGTACAAGGGTCTGCAGACAACAAAGTAGGCCTGCTGTGCAATGCATTTCTGCTCTGGCACCTCACTCTTCCAACCTATTTGGCATGACAGTCTTGACATGTCAAGATGTGTTGCCTTGTCAGCCAAAAGGACAGTGATGGATAGTGGCTGAAATGGGGTGCACTGTAAGCTGCCAACAGATGAACAGTTTCTCTAAGATTGTTCTGAGTGTTTGACTCACCAGGGCTTTTTTTCTTACTACAGTCCATCTGCCTGGACTGAGTGTGTTGCAACCAGCTATTTTAACAGTACACAGTTTCACAATGAAGTTTCATTTGGACATAAAAGAGGAAGCAAGTTCAGCGTGTTGCAGTTCAGTCGGTTATAAAACCCCCTCATCTCCTAAGGGACTTTCTTTCTATCTATACTTCTTTGCTATAGAGGGTTAGAAGTAAAACAGATGTTATCTTAGAAGTGTAATTAAAAAGGAAATAAAAACAGAACATTGCATTTTGGGGTAGGACAGACTCACAGGAAGTTTCAAACTAGTTAGAAGACATCAATTTTTCTGTACCTGGTCAGCTGCTGTATCTTTGGAGGTAAGAACTAAAATATACTGTGGATTATATAAATGTATGAAATTGTTCCCCTTGCTTATCAAAGTGGCTTGGTTCTGTTTGTGTGGCACCACAGCTGATAGCTGGTAAAATGAGGAGGCACTTTTTCTGTTTTTAATGCACATGTTTGTGGAGTTTCAGCTTCTGTTCACAGGCACTTTCTGCTGCCTTAAGAAATGATGAGAACACTTCTAAGATGCCATCTTCACAACCATGACCAACTGTGGTTGCAATGAGACTTCAAAATGAAAACAAAGTTTTTCCTCTGATACTTCTAAAGACTTCCATAAAATCAGACTGAACAGATTTCTCAGAATATTTTTAAAGTGAGTCTTACTAGCTGTATTGCTTTTATCATAATTAAGATATTGTTATTGAAATTTCTGTTCATGTTACTGTACTAAGTATTGTCCTCCAACTGGAGTACTCTATTTGTAGTTTATAAATAAAAATAGGCACCAAAATATATGAATATAGGCATCATATTTAAAAAAAAATCATAAAAAGAAAGCTGAGACTTCTCTGAAAACATGATGATATTAAAAATTATAAACAAAGACAATTTATGATTGCATTTCCCCAATTCTCGATGAATTTCCTGGTTTGCTGCAAATTCACAGCTCAACATGCACAACATGCCTCCTCTCCCCTCTTTTTAATGCTCTACTGAAAATGTGATCATTTCAATGCCTTTTTATGGACCATTTCCGTCACTCCTTCTGGGTAAGACCTGCAGCCTTTTCTGTCTTTCTTGCTTTACTGTTTATTCTTTTCATTTCTAGAAAGTGTATTCTTTTCTTAGAGTTTGCGTGGATTTATTGGCTCCTTACTTCAAATGCTTAGATTCGAAATATTGCAAAACACATAGTTCAGTCTTAACAGCTATTTTAACTCATTAAAATAAACACAGACATCCAGAGACATGAAAGGATTTCCACCCCAGGAAGAAAATGATAAAAGCACAGGCTAGAAATATTATGTAGTCAAGTCTTCCTTATGAATGTGGAGCCTGATTCTTTCCTGCCTCAGATTTCATGCTGTTGTTTACAGCTGTGGATCTGAGATGTAAAATGCTATTGAACCAGATTGATGGAGCCCTAAGCCAACTTTGTATAGGTATAGATAATGAAGAAAAGTACGGAAAATGATGAAACAGGCTTGTACTCTATGGCACTTCAAGGAACTTGAAATGATAAAACAAACTTGGGTAGGGAACTTTGAGAGCTCAAGAAGCTATATTTACCAACATACAGTTTTAATTGTATTTTTGTGGAAGCATGTCCGCCTCAGTTCAACTTAAAGATACAACAGCACTCAAAAATACACTGAGAATGTATTTGTTTCTAAATGAAAGAAGCTGAATGCTCCTGGAACTCAGTGCCATCCATTTAACATGATCAAAAATGGGTAGCATTTGTATAACAAGAGCATTCAACAATGTAGTAGACTTCTTGGGGAAGATGTCTCTCCTCTCTTGTTTCCTTTAGCCTGTCCTTCCAGAAGATTCCCTCATACTCTTGATATAGAGGATTATTATCCTCTCAAACCTACTTGTTCCCCTTGAACCAACCCACATTCCCCCATGGGTGAGGTACTCCGGCTTTTCTGCATCTCTTCAGCTGTTGGCAGGTGAATAAAGAAGATGAACAGAGCTTATGTTTTCTCCTGTGGGAAGATCAAACTATCAGAGTGAAGAGAGCTGTGGGAAGGGGGCAAGAGTGGTTTGGCTCACAGTGACTGCTGAAGGAGCCTCATGGTTCAGCCCTCTGGGCTCCAGATCTCCCAGCAGCAGCAGGGAGAGGAAGCGACAAATGTAATGGGCAGCATTCGGATTCTTGTGCAAAACCACTCCTGGCTATTCATCTTCTCCTCTGGCAAAGTGAGCCACTCCTACATCAAGCAGCAGCCACTGCTACTGTGGAATCATAGTCAGAGAGAAACATAGGTTGGAAAGGACCTCAAAATATCATCTGGTCCAACTTTCATGGGAAAGAAAGCCCATGAGATTATGTATAGAAGAGATTATGTAGAACGTTGTCCAACACCCTCTTGAAAAGACCTAGCAAAGGGGACTCCACCATGTCTCCTGGGAGGTTTTTCCAGTCACTGATTGTTCTCACTGTAAAAAGTTTCCTTCTCAGATTGATATGAAACCTCTTGCCTCTTATCCCTGGGAGCATTCAAAAAACATGTGGATGTGGCACCTGGGGACAAGGTTTAGCAGTTAACATGGTGGTGCTGGGTTAAGGGTTGGACTTAATGATCTTAGAGGCCTTTTTCAACCTAAATGATTCTGTGATTCAATTCCAATGCAACTTGTGCTCATTGCCACTTCTCCATGTGGCTGCTTGTGAAGAGAGAGCCTCTGTCTTCTTTGCAGCTGCAGATACTGGAATACTATGAAGAGCTGTCCCCTTCCCCTGGTCTTCTTTTCTTCGGGGAGAAGAGTCCAAACGCCTTCAAACTTTCCTCACAAGGCAGCTTTTCCAATCCTTTGATCATCTTCTTGGCCCTCCATTGGACCCTCTCCAGTCTGTCCACATCATGTTTGAATTTTTAGGGACCAGAACTGGATGCTCCAGGGGCAGCCTGACAAATGCTGAGTGGGATGACCCTGTCTCCATCTCAGCCAGCTGTGACCCTGTGGGTGCAGCCCAGGATCTGATTTTCCTCATTATTGCAGCCCTGTATTGCTGGCTCAGGGTCCCCTTGTTGTGCACCTGGGCCCCCAGGTCCCTCCCAGCAAAGCTCCCCAGGCACACAGGTCCTGTGCTGGGCTCTTTGGTTGTGTCACCCCAGTGCAGGAGCTGCCACTTGCCTTTGTTAAACCTGATGCTGTTGTTGCTGGCCCACTTTCCAGCCTGTGCAGGTCTCCCTGTGAGATGTGTCCATCTCACCACACAGTCTGGTGTCACCAACATTACTTTTACCCAAGCAAAATGAGGTTCAGATACCAAAGATGTGTACGTTTCAGGCATTAAGGAGAAGCTCTACGTACCCATGTGCACAGCTCATGCTGCCTTCTTCACTGTCCTGGTTTTGCCACACTGGCTGCACTGAGGCTTCCTGGGAGCTGTTCCACACCAGCCCCAGGGGAAGGTGAGATATGGGTCCTGCAATATCTGTAAGCTTGCTCTAAAGTCTGCCTTGCTTGCCAGGACTCTTGAATGTGTGTCTGGCAATCTGAAGTGGATCCCACACCTCACTGAGGGGATCTGTCTCTATCTCCACAGCCTGGAAACATGTCTCTTAAAATAGGGAAAAAATACTACAGATGGTTCCATGGGATTTGAGTTCCCTCGAGACAGGGATGCTGTCATCTGGGATCCCACCTAGTAAATCAGCTAGAACTCAAGGCATACCCTGTGATAAGACTCGAGATCCAATTCCTAGCAGCACAACTTTACTGCCATTCAGAGCCCTGCTCAGGGATCTGAAAGCCAGACATATCCAGCACAATCTTGTCTCTTCTACGAGTTTCCATCCCCTCCTTTCACAATGCAGAAGAATGTCCCTTTCCCCACTGAGCTGTGATCCCAGCTGGCACCATGTTCTTTCCATTCTCTCTAACAACTTTTCATCTTGCCATCTTGCTTAGGTTTTTGAACAGGACACAATTTATTATATCTCTTTGCGTATGCTTCTCAGGCTTTCTGTAAGTGTTTTGCTTATCCTGAGCCAAGAACTCCCATTCTGCTTTCCTGCTCCCAGACTGTAATCTGAGGTCTTTATGCAAGCATCGACACTGCCTATGAGCATTACAATCTAGCAATTTGCTGCCACGCACTGGTAACACCCCTGGATTTTCCATGTGACCCTAAACATTCATCCTGCCCTCAGGCTTTTCTTCTGCTGAAGAACTGAATAAAAACCTCAAGCAAGACATATAAGTTTTTAAGATCATCTGACTGTAATAAAGACTATGTCAGATAGAGGAGACAGTGTAAACCAGACAGTCTTTTCCCTCTATCTCCACTAGGCTTAGATGGAATGTAGTCAGTGCCCATTGCCAGGGCAGTAGCTACACAAGGAAAAATCCTTTTATTCACCTTACATGTAAAATGTGTCAGGTCAGAATTGTAAAAGGGACTGGTTTTCCTTGTGAAACAGCAAGTTAAACAATTATTTTCAGGCAGATGAAAAGTAAGTGAAATCTGGATTTAAGGAGCATGAAACCCAAATATTGAAAGACTTCAGATATAATCTCTGTGCCCTTGGTATCCTGGTGTATGTGCATCTGTGGCACAGAGAAGGGATTAAGAGAAGAAAGCAGAATCAATGAAAACTGCAATCCTTATCAGATGTGAAATGCAAAAATTAAAGGTAGCACAGTTGCATGACTGTCGGAGTGATGGGATAATAACTTGACAGAGGTATATATTATACTAAGTACTAGGAGAAGAGACACCCCACATACATGCACCTCCCTTTTGCATTCATGTTCTCAGCACTGCCTATCAAAGCTTCAGTCAGATTTCCCTGCAGAGCTGGGAAAAACAAGATTGGTGTGGCAGCCTTTGCCAGCTTCAGAGGGTAAGCTTGTAACTCATTCAGCAGAACACGCAACTCTGAGCACAATGAGACCCCAATATTTTTGAATTTTCCAGTCCTTTTGTTTCTACTCCTGTCTCAGTGTGCTCCAGCACTCTTAAAATAAGCACAGAAGAATGCAGTGTGAAGAAATGAAACTAATGGTTTCATTTCCTCACGTAGCACCTTATTGCAGAAATAACTCACATCTGGGGAGCAGGAAAGACCAAAGTGTCACGTGCTACCTGAACACAACTGCCTTTGCCTATGTTGGTTGAGCAGTGGACAGGCCATATGTTCCATTTCCACTCATTTCTCTGAATACACATTAAAAATAACATATGAATAAATGTATAACTGTTCCAGATTCAAGCTAGCCACAGTTAGTGGTGACTTTGCAATAAAGACATCTGGGCCATGGAGGGCAGGGGGGAGGGAGCAGCTTTTGCAAAAGGGGGCAATAGAAGCAGAAGAGAGAGTTGATAAACCTGAGCAGCTCTAGCATTTGGCTAAGATTTCTGCAGGGGCACCTTAATCACAGCTGAAAGCCAAAGCAAGGCAACAACATCATACTGCAAGGACTGCCAAGCCCTAAACATGATTTTCCCCCCTTCTGGGTAAATAGGTCACTTTTAATTAAATGTTACTGCCTGTGGGAAATCTCACACAACTGGCAGCAACAAAGAGAACCCAGAGTCACCAAAGCAAGAGTTTGGACACATCTAATTCACATTAATATTTCTGCCTGAAGGAAGGTTATTTTCTCTTCAACCTTCTTAATGGTGTGAAAGTGATTCCCTCCCCCCAAGGAAAGCCTTTTCTCACACTGTCTCCTTCCTAACATCTGTACAAAGTCTATCTCCATGCTTAGACAGGATTTAGCCAACAATTATTAGTGCAGCACTTTGCACTAGCAACTGTGACACATGAAAACCTTTACTAAGAAATGAGAGTCTCTTCACTCTTGGAAAAGGCCATTTGTATTATATAAAGAAAGAAATTATTTTAATAATTTTAATTTTAATTTATTTTTACTTTAAATCTACTTTCTCTTTGCTGGACCAAACAATTTCTTTAGAACATCTTTCTCATTGATTGTATCCTTGACATCTGTTGGAAAAAAAAAAAAGACAGAGGTGGACTTACAACAAGTTTTGTGGTAGTGGAGCTGCTGAAGCTTGGGCAGAACATTTACTGATGTTCAGAATGCGTGTCCTTGCTGGCAAATCCTGTCTTTAATTACTAACATGTCTGTGCAGCTTTTGGGTCTGAGCTGCCTGCTCAGAGTGTGGAGAGAGTTAGTGACTGCTGGAACCTGATTGTGCCTTTGCAGAGATGCAATGCAAACTGATTCCAGAGCTGTGGTGTGACTAATCCCACAGCGAAAGAGCGAGCTGGAGTACTTCTGAAATGTGCACTTTCCTATGCATTGCACTGAAATCTGTCTCTTCAAAAGTGCCCTGCAGATATCTACATCTAGGAACTAGTTTAAGATCCTTTTATAGAAATTGGAGAGTGATAGGCAAATCTAGGGCACTATTCATCTAATTTTGATTTAGGTGTCTAAACCAGGCCAGATGAATCATGCCTCCAAAAAGTTTTGCTTTTTCCATTGACATTTTAATGTATAAAAGTTAGAGGCAATGAATTCCATCCTGATTCTGCAATGCAGAAGTGCAAAGTGCAAATTTAATGATCTGAGATTTTTTAATGAAAAAGGAACCACACTTACTGCTGTTGATTAGTCTGGGACAGAAGAGGTGATACTCTCAAGATGAATCTCAAATCAGCATAGTTCAGAGGCAGCTGACAAACCACACACAACAAAAGTTGCTTCAAATCATATGAGGAAAAGGGGGAAACCCCTGTCTTCTAAATGAATTCCGGGGCAAAATTAGATGTATTTAAGTGTAAGCTATTACAGCAGCTATTCCACAACAAAAGACTTCTTGTCCCTCTCTCCAAAACTTACTTGCCATTGGATGCGTTGGACATGCCATATGTTATGCTATACAGAATATGATTGATGACATTAACAGCACAACAGGGAGGCTGGCTGATCACTTCACTCACAGACTCAAGTTCCCTAGTAAGGCAGAGACACTCTTGTTCACATCCAAATCAGAGACATCTCTTTGCAGCTAGTAACAGACTGGAGAGTGTAGTCACAGCTCAATGACTTCAAAATGAACTTTCTGTAATTAACTTCTTCTTATCATTTTTGTGTCTGCTGGTGGTTCCTTTCCCTTGGAGAAGGATGCTGTCTGAAGGTTACCTTCATAGAATCCCCTACCTTTGTGAAGACCTGAACCCTGCGCTCTACAAGAGTTTGCCTGATGAGGGGGTGTATGAAATGAGGTCCATTAATTATTCATCCACAGGAGAAACACAAGTTAAAGGCCTCCTTCAGAGATGCAGATCCACCGGCAGGTGCATTTCCTCAGTCTGCTCCAAAGGTAGCAAGCACAGCAGAAGGCAGAAGGATGATCTCCCACAGCCTGTCCAGCACCCAACGCCCACAGGGCAGCCACCTCCAGCTGCCCACGTCTGTGAGGAGCTGACAAAAAAAGTCACCTACCTGGTTCCACCTTCCTGCAAGAGCATTTGCAAGAACTACAACGATTTGCATATAGCTGGGGACTACGTGGTGCCAATCAGCTCCGTCGCGACGGATTTTGCTGGTGACAGCGGCATAGGGCCCTTCCTGGAGTCCTCAGAGATCCCTCCCGCCATGGAGTCTGTGAAGGGTCTCCCCACGGGTGCCCCCATCCGCAGGCCGGTGCAGGGCCACTCCTCCTGCTGGCGGCTGGCGAGCCTGGGGCCCCACCTGCAGCCCCTCTCCGACTCTGCCCTGAACGACTACCTCGAGCAGAAGCTGGTGGAGCTGTACAAGCAGTACATCATGGACAGCACAGCAAACAGGGCATCCCCCACCCAGATCCTGGCCTCGGAGCTCATCATGACCAACGTGGATCAAATCAGCGTGCAGATATCACGGGAAAGGAACATGGAGACTGTCAAGGCCAAAGACATCGTCATTGGCCGCTTCTTACAAATAGCCAGTGGGAAGATTTCCTCAGAAATGAGCACACCTACTCTGCATATTTCCCAATATAGTCACATTAATGCTTAGTGTTTGACTGTTAGAAAGTTTTTATGATCTTTAAAGTTTTTCGTTTAAGATACTTTCTGCTTAATAAAAATGCATTTGCCGTCGACCACTTAAATAAAACCTTTCAGTACATATTAAATAAGTAAAAATACCTGCACTCCTGTACTGTGCAGCTCCTATTGTGGATCAGTAAGGTTTAAATGTTTTTAACAAACCTCAGATGTTAAAAAATTTCACAGAAAAATGACTAAAAGCATCTGAAACTCTTCCGGGTCTCAGGTGTGTGCTTTCTTCCCCACATATTTGATGTATTATTTCACATTTCCTCTCTCTGGTATCTGCCATCCTACCTCTGGGTCTGCTCTTGTGCAAGCTTACACTCATGCAAGGACAAGCAAGGACAATGATGTCACAACCACAGAAATACAGGATTTAGGATGCCATCCAGTTCATCTCCCTGCCCCTCAGGGCTTTACCTGGGACATCCCTCACAGAAGGTTTTATAATTTGTTCTTACAGATATTAAGGGATAGACACTTTCTATGCTAAACCTAATTATTTAATTGGTGTCTTCCTGTGCAAGGGTTACCATCCCTTTTTGTGAAGCACAAGCTCTGTTTCCAAACAGACAGCATCCTCAGGAGTGTGTGTGTAAACCTGTGTGGTTTGCACTGACTTGAACCCTCCCAATGAGCACTGGGGACCTGTGATCACAGACAGACACCACCTTTGACAGGTCCTGACACACCTGACACTGTGGAGGGGTCATGTGGGGACAGCAGTGCTGATAAAGGGAGAAGAGAAAGGAAAATTCACCTCTCTTAAGAGAATTGGACATTGAAGAAAAAGTCCATTGGATTAACGTGAACAGTGTCCTGGAATGCTGAAGAAAAGCTGAAATGGAGCATTTGACAGCATGGCTGAACAGTTCCTTTGTTAGGATTGCTGTATCATAGGTCAAAGTCATTTGAACTTGATGTATTTCTGATAGAAGGTCCTATTCTGTAAAACTTTATCAAGTCTTAAAAAGGAAGAAAAGACCAATAACCAGAGCTGCCTCATGGCCAAGTTTGGTACCTACTCTGAGTGTTATTGAGAATACCAATCCATCATCTGTTGAAGTTGTGAGTATCAGTATAATAGAAATACTAATTTATACTAAATATTCATAAAACTATTTCATGTTATTGTTTCCATAGTGTTGTTTTGGCCTTTGTGTGCTTTTTTTTTCTGATTCACTTAATCTATTTAAGGCAGGTTTTTATGTATATTTCAAAAATGAATGCAAGATGATAAACATGTCTGTTTATTCTGTGGTTGCTGTTTTTGTAGAGATTACTGGAATAGCTCAGCATATTTTCCTGCGTGTGCAGGTATACAAAAAAAAGTTACCATGAGAATCTGTGATGCTTAAATCCAGAGGGTGTACCTCTGTTGCTATAACAACCTACCCAAATACTATTATTCAGCAATTCAAGACAGATAATTTCTGGCATGCAATATTTCTAGACTGTCATCAAATAATATTTACAAATACAAAAAAAAGCTGTTTTTAGGGGAAAATAACAATAATGGTAATTCATAGGCACACACGTACATTCTGCATGCAACATCCACTACCAACAAACTGAAAAATGACTTCCAGAGAAGAGCAAAAAACCCAGAAATGTAACAGTTTTTATATCCTACAGATACAGATTCAGGCTTTTCAAAACACGAGGCTTTTGTTCATGCCTACTGACATTCACATCACCGAGTTTCAGTTGCAAAAGGTGTGGTGGAAAGCAACTTGCAGAGTTGAATGCATAAATCAATACCCTTGATGAAAGGTCTGACTCCTTCATCAGAGGACACAATCGATTCTTGCACTCAACCCTCTCCACTCCACAGACCTCGTCCTGTGCAAACAAAACAGCATTTTATGGTCTCTTACTCAGAGATCCCCATCTTCATTTCCCCCCCGGAAGCGTGGGCAGCACTGGCCACTCCGTCTCCCTTCTGAGAACCGAAGCAGGAAAGAGGAAGAGCAGGAAAGAGGGAGGGTGGTTGGAGAACAGGACCCAAAAGCTCTGCCCGAGCCAGAGAGGAACCTCCCAAGGCTGCTGTGTCAGGGGGCTGCAGCCAGAGCCAGGGGCTGTGCTCACAGAACAGCAGAGGACTGCAGCAACAAATCTTAAACCTATGAAACAGGCCCATGCATATGAAGGATACGTTTGGTATTTATCAATCAACTACAAACCGTTCCATTCTCAGGCAGCTTTCTTCCAAGTAAATCACTTATTGTAGTCATAGTGACTTTCAAGGAAAATCTTATTTTGTGTTGTCAGACGTGTACTACTAATTTTATTTTATTTTATAAAAAGGTCATAATCCTTGCAGAAGCTGACTTATTCTGGAAGGACAGCATCAGCCACTTCTTCCTCACATATGGTTATTTTCTCTGCCTAAATATAAATGCCCATTTCACTTTGAGCCCTGTAGTGTTCCTGTTTCTCACATGAATTACATACCAGCCACATTCCATTATCTTAAGCAGCTCTCGGATTTCAGGCAGTTTCTACATAAACAACTTTTCTTATTTTCCACTACACTCAGATGAAAGTGCATTTATATCTCTGTCCTTCTTCCATTTAAACCTAATTTTGCTCTGCACAGGTGCCTCTCTAGGTGTGCCTGCTTCCTGCTGAAAGCACTTGGGTAGCAATTAGGCTGCTATTACCATGACTCAGGTTGTTATCTAAAGAGATTATCCTATTCTCTCTCCTCTCTCTCCCCCTCCCTCTTCTTCTGCCTCAGGGTTAAGCATTTAAAGAGAGAGATCCCAATTTTTTACTAGCTCACTGAAATAACTAATTTTTAGTCAGGGGCACATCATTTCTTGACATGAGCTTGTCAAAATGCTGATAGGAACCCTGGTGTCTGGGGAGTGTGTTGGAGAGGAGAGTTTGAATTCTGCCCTCACAATAACAGTAGGGCTATTTTAATACGACTAACATAATTTAAGAAGGCAAAGAAAATTGTGATGAATATTTCAGTAACTCTTTGGTTGATATTTTGACCAACTGTCAAGAAACTCTTCTCAGAAGGATAGTTTATAGCCACCTTCAACATACTCCAGCAGCTTCCTTAGGCATTTTTTGCAGGACATATTACTCATTGCTGACAACACGATTATAGCAGCTAGGAATTTTACTGTTTATAGGTGGTGTGACTGTGCCTCCAAGAGTCTGAGCCCATCACTGTGGCAGATGAACATTACCTATGGACTCCTGGAAGGCTGGGTGTGTAACGTGACAAGAAAAAACCCTTGGCAGAGGGAGAAAAGATAGGGAAAAGGGGTTTGTCAAATTTGTTGGAACCTGTAGGTCCCTGCCTTTGGTTTTAACCCCTTTTCTGGCTCTGATTTCTTGTCTCTACCAAGAAACACTGGAGGGAAGAAAAAGGGATATAAACTGCAGACTGGGCTTTGTGCTGAATGTGAAAGTGAGCATTTCATGTTCTGGTTGCTGGGTTCAGATGAAGGCAAAAAGCCAAGCATCTAAAACTGAAATAAATGAAGTTCTACAGTGCTGACTCCAGCCAGGTATACTGCTGGTATTTCACCTTGGGGAAGCTGGGACCTCCCAGCACACCAAGGTTCATCTTATTCCCCTTCTACTGTCCTTGCAAGGATTGAAGCAATGGAGATTTATTTAGAACTATCCCTTCCCTGATCTTCTTCCTAGCACAGGTTTCCTTCTGAGACAGGACCTGCTGGCTGTAACCAGCTGCCAGCATAAATGGCTTGGGCAGGAGGGGTAAAAGGGACTGCAGATTTTGTTACCTTCATTATCAGAATTGCTGTAACATTTCTTACTGGTATGGACAGCATGGGCTGGGAGGCACCCTTGTTCTCCCAGATTCAGGAGGGATAATTATCAGTTTAGGGAGATCAATCACCAGGTTGCACTGATATCTCACTGCAGATTTTAAACCTATATTGACATATGAAAGGACTGGTAGACTTTTGGTAACTGGTGAAGTTACCAACTTGCCACACATGTCACTAAATGCCACCTGTACCTCTATGGCAGCTGGTGTGTGTCTGCTTGGCACCTCTCTGTTCACAGCAACCCCCTCTGACAGACTCGTACAATAGCTGTGGACAGTGCTCAGAAGGAACACGAATTTCTCCATCTGCATTAATTACATGGAGTGTAAGCAAAACAGGCAGCTTAAATCAATCTATTGGCATCCAAATTGACAGGGCTGGTCTCTGGTTGGTGGAGCCATGTCAGCTAACATGGACTGAGACCTGGCCCCTATCTGTGTTGTGCTGGGTAAAACCATCACTGTCTTTGAAGAGCATTTGCAGTTTAGAAATGTATGTAGCAGAATATGACTAACATGTAAAGGAACAGAAGTCTGGGTCAAACCAGAATTATCCTGTTCACTGCAGCATTACTTCTGCTTCTGCTGTACTGGGAAGAGCTGGCTTACTGTCTCTCAGGCATTTCTGCTGACAGGATTAGGACAGCTTTTCAGAACATTAGGCAGGCTTTCTAAGGGCTGAAGGGAACGACGTCCCCGAGGCTCATTCTCAGACCTTCTTACATCTCTTTCAGGGCAAATGCTGAATGAAATACATTGCTGGAAGTGGAAATCCCCTCTAGGAGTGTTAGAAGTGCCTCATTTTGAATTAACATCTGGTTATTACTGAACTCTGTGCTGCTGCCCTTGATAATGTGACACTCCTGCTTTAGCTTTCCACAAAGCTGGTCACTGAGGGCTCCTGCATTTCTGCCATGACCAAAACTCCAGGGCTGCCCCAGCATTTCCCTCCGTCCTCCTGCCATGCAACCCCACGTTTGGTGGTTTTGCAAGCTGCTCTGCTGTGCTATCTAACCTCCCCTTACCCCTATAATCCCCTTGCACAGAGGATGATCCTGGCTCCCCTGACAAGCAGAACAACCAGTACGATGGCAGAATCAGATCCTGAACATCTGGTGGGAGCCACTGGCAGAGAGAGTGATGCCTTTGCCTGCCCTTCACTCGAGCGCCCGGATTCAGGAGGTGAAGTGTTGGGGGGTGAAGAGGACAAATCTTTCAGCTGCTGACAGCTTGCTCTGTATCCTGTGGCAGCTCAGAGGAGCTCAGCTGGTCTGTGCAGGCTGCGAGGGTGGAGAGGAAAAACAAGGATCTGCCCGTCCCATGTTCCAGCCACCTTTATTGGAGGGGTGAAGGGTCCAGAGCAGACAGACCAAGACAATGGGGGTGACAGCAACTTATAAAGGGTGTGAGACTCAGGGGAGGGTTTGGGCAATAAACCAATCAGGGCTCAACTAAGGCGGGATTAGGGAGGAGTAAGGACAAACAGGCAAGGGTACAGAACCAATAAGGATCCTGAGGGGAGGGGTGCAATTTCAGCAAACAAATCAGCCATCGAGTACAAGCAAAGCTTCTGGAACAAGGGGTAGGGACTGAGAGGGATTGACGTGGGACTTCAGGGAGTGGTTTGGGATTGACAGAGCAGTTGGGGAAGGGTAAACACCACCCACCAGGCGAGGTCAGGGGATTGACAATTGGGAAAAACCAAGGGGTAGAGATAGGGGAAACAGGACTAAACCATTGCATAACTATAACTGAAAACCACACCACCACAAGAGAGAGGATGATGGGGAAGCTTAAAGGCTGGTGATAGCTTGAGTTCCTGTGGGAGAAGCAAGAGACTCCTGTGAAGGTGGAGGAAGCCCTTGAAGAGCTGAGTTTGTGAAACACACAGGGAGATGGTGGGGAGCTGAGGAAAGAGGTTTCACAATTTTCCCGGTGAAGACAAACCTGAGGGATGGCAGCATTTCCAGCCACTCCCCGGATGGAAGGAGTGTCTTTATTTAACAGACAGCAACCTCCCCAGCTCCACCCATGGCATTTTTCAAGCGTAAAGAGTTGTAGAATCCCACAGGGGGTTTCCTTCCTTCCCTCTGCAGCCACACCTGGGCACAAGGGGACACAAGGGCTCTCTGGCCACAGCAGTGCCTGTCCTCTCCACTGCACAGACGTGTTCCAGCCTCTGCTCCTGATCCTGGGGGTGTCAGTGGGGGCTGGAGGCTGGAGGAGCTGCTGATGCTGCTGCTGGAGCAGTGGCCACCCCGACACTCCACAGCCTTCCTCCAGCCCCCCACCCTGGCTTACCCAGCTCTGACCACCAGGTATTTTCCTCCTTTATGGAACTTTGCTTGCTAAACACAAAGTGGGATAGGAGACCTCTCTTAAGAACAAGCCATGTGGATGGGAAAGACAGGAATTACAGAGTCAGGCCATGCAGTGGCTTTTTTACAAATTAATTTTTCTGTAACCAGAGCTAGACTGTAAGAATAAAATCATAGTTGGCTGAGCTGACTTTGGTATTTTCATTGATGAAGTTGTCCAGTGTTCATCTTTACACACAAACTCCCTTGCCTGAAAATGGATCCTGTTTGGAAGATAGGGATGGAACAGGATAAAAACCACAAATGACCAGTAATAATTTGATCAGTACCATTTTAACACAGGTGACACATTCCAATGCATTTCTAAACAGAAGCCATATAAAAAGAGGAAAAAAAGATCTTAACAAAGGTAGGTCACCAATTTAAAGAAAGAAAAGTTAGAGATTTCCAGTTCCAGCACTTTTAAACCAATTAATCTCGAGGTTTAGTTGACCTATTTAGCAAAAGCTGGCCAAAGTGTCACTTCAGAAGTCCAGTGCTTGACCAAAGTACATTCAAGGCCGTTGCTATTAGGATATTCAATTTTATACAAAACTTCACAGTTCATTATAGATAGATGTGAGACTTGGATTGGGTGCAATGGTAGAAATAAATTTATCAATAGAAAAAAAACCTACTTAATTATTTTTAATTCACAGAAGTAATTTTTGCTTCAAACTATCTTCTTCAAGCCCATAGCACCAAATTTATGGTTTTAACTGCAATGAGGCTATGCTTTGTATGCATTTGCTTTATCTTCTCTTAACAACTTTGTTCTGTGAGCACTTAATTTAATTTCCTTTCCTCTGGTCTTGCTATTACCTTCTTCTGTTACTTTGTCCTTTGGATGCATCCCTTTGGTCCAGGCAACTTGTAATGTGTTCTTCTTTGGCATAAGGATGTCACAGGAATGTTACACAACTGAATCAATGGTGATATACAGAGCAGTCCTAAGGTAGCTTTTCTCCCTCTTCATCCTGCTTTTAATTCAGGTCTTGACCAGCTAAACTTAGATAAGAAGCTAGAGGTTTAGTAATTGGAGAAACTATTAAAATGAATTGATTAGAACATCATAAGTTTCTTAAAACAAGTCTAGTAAAGTTTCTTATTTCTATTAGCCTATGACCTATTGCCAAAAAAAAAAAAAAATAAAATTCAGACCGAACATAGAATCCAGAACACTCCTGTGGAAAACAGAAGGTCTATTAATAAGTGTACTTTGGAAGACTGGAGCAAAGCAGAATGGTGCCTGATAGAATCACATTCATTAAATCAACTTGAAATTATTAAAATGATAGATTCATCCTTTTGTAAAATAATCTATTACTTTTCAGTCAGGAACATGATTATTTACTAATGATTTCATCATATTTCTGAGGTACGTGTGTAAAAATCAATTAATCTGATGTCAGCTGTCATTGCACACTCTATAAAAGTTATTGAACCATTGATATATAGAAATATGCAATTGAAGACCAAAGGCAGTTGTAAGAAGATAAACCATTTTGAGATTGCATTCTGTTTGTGTGCCAATTGTCATGTACTGTGAAATGAAGTTCACCAGTGACCTGTTTCCTTATTCTGCTCACATGAACAACAGCATATGGGAAAAATCCATGAATTGTATTCTTTTATCTAGTGAAGTCACAAAGCCTCTGATCCTTGACTTTTAGATGTGATTGACATATTTTAAAAAGCAGTAAAGCAAAAGAAGAAAAATATGTATGATCTTTCAAATACTAATTTAAAAATAATATTTAAAAGCCAGGTTTTGTTATAGGCAAGTTATATCATCTTGGCTCCAATTAAATAGCACTTTTCTTTGCAAGTCATGACCTTAGTGGACTAAGTCATGAAACAAAGTTTAAGTCAGGCACCAGATGCAAACCTTTAATAAAAAAAAAGAAAATTTATCCAAAATACATGAACAGTACCTTCAGTGATGTGGCTGTAACTGGGCAAGAAGCTATCTGTTAGATGTGCCAAGTTGGACTGACGTTTTCACAATGACACATTCATATCTCATAATCTTGGAGGTACTGTGTTTCCGTGCATCATCTGTTATCGCTACTGTTATTTATTTACTCATCTTGCTTTTGCTAGATGGAATAGGGTAAGGCTGTGAGGAGATGTAACACTTTATTTTTATTTGTGTTTGATGATATGAAGGCAGGATAATAGTGGAGGAATGAAGAGAGAAGAATGATGTGCTCAAAACAAGGAAATAGTAAAACAATCTTTGTGAAAGTGTGGGGAAGGCAGGGCTGAAATAGTCAAGGATGTTGTAGTGCTTGAGATTTTGAGAACTTGGACAAGAGCCACCTGTGTCTGTTGATGGACACCAGTTGTAACTGGCATGCAGAATAAACTTAAGGTAAAAGGACAATGGGAAGATGTAGTTATTGTGAAACCAAATAAAATTAATGAATTATTTTAAATTGTTGTTTAGACAGCATAGAAAAAAACATCTTTCTTCTGTGAAGGTAAAGATAAAAAAGAATTCAGGAGAAATGCAAAAAAAAAAAATTATTCTGGGGACATGAAGCCACTGAGACAAACAGAGGAGAATTAATTTAAAAAGGAGGGAGAAATTGTACAAGAAAAATGAGGGCATGAAAAGGTAAAGTGTCATGGAATCAAAAGGTTAAAATGTAATTTTAATTTGGCACGCTCAACAGTTCTTTTATTAAGAAAAATAATGAAGGGGAAAAAGGAAAAACTCAGATGTCACGTAAAAGACATGAAAGTATCTGGAGCTGTGGTCAAGGGAGTTGCAAAAGCAGAATAATTTGTCTAGGAAGGCTTAGAAGTCATGGCTGAAACAGGGAAAATCAACAATTATGCTCATAGGAGAAAGGAAAGAGAATAGAAAGGAGATATCTTAAGATGGAAAAATGTCATTGAAATGGAAGATCTGGGTGGCCATAAAAATGTTTGTGGTACTGTTGGCTAGGAACAAGTGGGAAAGAAGCACAAAAAATGACAAGATTGGTAAAACACAAAGCAGTGAGAGATCAGAAGAGGTCAGTGTTTGGTGGAAACAGCCCTGGAGAACTGACTGGGGCTGCCCAGTGTGTGGTGAAATGTACAGCAAAGGGTTTGTACCTATAACAGGAGCTGGAGGCAGAGACTGCAGAGAAAAATAGGTGAAAGTAGAATGAAATTGGGGAAAAAGGCTCATGGGTACAGATCATGGGAATTAGGAGGCATGAGGAGAGAAGGCCTTAAAAAATTGCATTTAGAAGAGAAGAAAGAGATCAAAGGGAGAGAATGGAAGTGTTGAATAAGAGAGAAATCTGAGACTCCCAGGAAGTTCTTTGATCCGGGATGCACAATGTCAATTTGCAAGGAAAGGCAGCTACTTGAGTACCAATTTTAAAGACATAATTCCTTAAGAAAACTAAGAGTTGAAGGAAATGTCTAGAGGCTCTAGATGCATCCTAACTTTTATAAATGGAGTGGTTACTCCAGAGAAGTGAAGAGAACAGAGGGAAATAGAAATGAAGAAATGTAATTGTTCTGATGTGACTTGTCATTCTGTATATACAGATTCCACTTTTTGGCTAAAATGCAGATTGCTACCATTCAGCATTTCCTCTAGAGGTTTTCCAGCAGTGAATTCCAAATATCAGAGAGACTTACAGCAAGTAAAGACATCATGATAATGTGCCAAGGGTCTCGTGAGCTATCTAGGACAAGAAGAGATACTTTAAATTTTCTATTGATGTTCCAATTTCATTTTACAGAGTGAATTAATAATAAGAAGAAAGGAACGCAGTTGAGAAGCATACTAGAGTTATGTAGGGAAAATCTTATATTCTGGAATAGGTATTTTTTGTAATGTTTAAATGGGTTTTTGGATGAGAGCAATGGTTTGAGTATGTAAGTGTGCCCAGCCCTGAGAGAGGGTTCCCAGCTCACCCTTGGACAGGGAAAGATGACAGATTTCCCACTGGCTTCCTCTTCCTCTTGAAGATGAAGGTGGAGAAGAGAAATAGCTGGTCATTCCTTATTCCTTCCTCACACTTAAAGGAGAACAGTCATACTACAGGAAAGCTTTCCCTGGGCAGAATGCCCTGGAGACTGTTTTTAACCACTTGGAATTATTGAAGTTTCTTTTACATGTACTACATACCATGCCTGACTTCTCTGCTGCTCAGTTATCCCCCTCTGGCCTGGGTGACCTGATGTGCCCCCCGTGAGCACAGCTCTAGCATGGTTTGCATCTGCTGTAGTGGGAGCCAGAAAAACAAATGCATTTGAAAAACCAGGCCTCTAGATTTCACCTGACTGAGGGAGTGGGGCATGGGAGAAGCAAACAAACAAATGAAAATGCTTCAGAGCAGCTTGTCCTGATTAAAGGCATGCTACCACAGAGACCCTGGTGTTCAATTTAGTGGAATCCAATCCAGCATGCACATGGTCCTCACAGCCTACTGGGACTCTGCTGCTTTGCAGCCTTTGGAGGAAAAGATTTATTCAAAGCAGAGATTTTTGTATTTGTCTTCTTTTCTACATTGGTGACAGCTGTAGCAGTGCAGTCTGGAGGCAATGTTGAAAGGCACTTTGTCCAGATCCATCTGCAAAGGGAAGACATGAATTTGCTTTTAAGGCAGAGAGAACTTTAGGCTCTTTTGACACTTCTTTCATGGTGCAGGCTGAGGGATGACCTAACTGAATTTTGAGATTTCACAGCACTTGATAAATGAAGATCAGTACCTTTGACTGAAAGAAAGGTCATAAATTTGGTGTTCCTTGGGTGGCAAGCCTTGTAAGTGTAACAGATATTCTGTTGTGCAATTCTGAATTTTAATAAAACCAGGAGCCTACCTTGGCAAATACCTTATTGATACTGAAGAAAGAAAACAAGATAGTTTATTAGCTTCCACATGTGAGCTCTAAGGGAAAAGAATAAGCATGCAGCACTGTAGGCAGAAAGCCTGGAGAAATTACTGTTCTGACCTTTTTTCTACCTGATATGAATTTGTCACTGGATGCCTTTTTATGTAAACTATATATTATGAACAATATTTTGAAGCCAAATTCAGTACTTTCTTTTTCCATGTCTTGGCTAAGGGTTAATTTTGAAGTCTTCCTGATGCACATCATTAGAACTAATTTGAATCAGTTTGTCTGTAAATTAGCAGAAGAAAGGCCTAATACATCTAGCATGACATATTTTGATGAATGTAAAACGTCATCTGGAAAGCTTCTTATTTCCTCAAAGTGGAATTAACTGTTCAAAAATACTCTCCAGAAATGGAAAACCTATTAGGGTGTCTACAGAAAGAAGTAGGAACTTGGACTGATCCATAGCACCTTGGGAAATGAAAAGGCTTTGGATCACTGAACTGTCATGTCTTAATTGTATGCTCCTGTTCCAGAACTCCCTATGAAAAAAAGAATGGATAACTCCTCATTAAAAATAATTATTTCGGACATATTTATTAGTTTTTTCATACAAATAAAATAAAAGATGGTATGGGAATGGAAAAGGATTTTGACAGCCTTCCATTCTGCTAAGCAATTCTTCCAAAGTGTATTGCAGTATGGAAAAGGACATAATTTAAATTAATGACTTCCATATTTTTCTCTGGCTTTGATTAAATTTAATAGTGACTGCAGTTTTTTTCTATAAGAAATGAGAATGCACAGCAATCTAAAGGAAAAAAATCATTATAAGGTAAAGATTTTGGGTAAACAATAACCACTAAACTTTTTTTTGGTCTAACCACAGGAATTAAAACAGGCTCAAACTCAAAGTAAAATGAGTGATATTTAAGTTATATCAAGGGGCCACAGCTGAGGAAGAAACCTCTAAAAGTTGCTGTCAGAACCCCTCCACATGCAGATTAAGTAAAAAATCTCTTCTTGAACTTTTCAGTCTTACACACTGAATTTATCTTTAACTCTTAGGAGGGAAAATACAGGCTCTGCAACTATTTACAACGTTTACAATTTACAATTTATCTGGTCTAATTGTAAAGCTTATATGCAAACAATGCTTGAAAACATGATAGGTATTTTATTTACTTTTTTTTATTCACAGGGGAGTGTATAATATAAAGTGTGTGCATACTTTTGCATAGCTTTTGATTCAGACCCAGGTGAATTTTGAAACAAATATAGTAAGTTAAATGACAGGCAGGATCAGAATTTTTTATGTACTTCAAGTGTGTTAACAAGGAATAAAATAACCTCTGAAGATTAAACCTTTATATTAAATTATCTGAGTAAAGAGTTTTCAGAGAAGAGCAGACACATTTTCTGTGACAGTATTCAATATCTGAACAACAAAAAGTATTCCGTAATCACCTTAAATAATTAGCTGCACAATTCCTGTTTCTGTTTGTGCTTGCAGAAGACGCAGTGAGAATGTTCTTTTCTTGCATTTATTCCATTGAAATGATATCTTAGTGATTTCCTATTGGCATTTTATTCCATTATGAATGAACTCTGAACAGCTCAGTGTGAGTTGTCAGCTGAAGTGCAAGCTGTGCCTGCTGATTGAAAATATCAATGGAGTCAGAGAGCATTGATTTCTTGTCCAAATTGGAGGCTTTCCATAAGCTACCAGGACATCAAATCACTCAGAAAGATGCTGGATTGGATTAGGCAAATTTAGAAGATCTGAAACCTCTCCTGGCCACACAAGCCTTATGTGCAGCATCTTTCCTAGAAAGAAACAAACTAGAGTCAAAGTTTGTGGCTTGGATGCAGAGTTTAGGTTTAAATTCCACCCTGACCCTTCCATGCAAAGTAGAGGAATTCCCCCAGCAGTGTTTGGGCAGTTCCAGGAGGAGATGCTTCCACCTGGGGCTCTCCAGCTCCAGCAGCACCTTGAAGTGCATGAGCCCACTCAACACCTTCAGTGGTACAGGCGTGCAAGGCTGGGATAAATGGAATGTGAGTAAATTATTCCGTGCCTGGGGGTTACAAAGCCTTCCTAAGCACTGATCTCTTCCCTCTGGTGACCAGTTTCAGCATTTTGTTTGTTCAACTTCTGCTTCCTTTTCATTGCATTTGGTGTCACTGCAGAGCAAATCTTCACCTGTTATATGCCTACTCCACCTGGAGTACGGGAGTAAACAAAATTCCTAAATTTGCATCAAAAAAGCAGGCTTTGAGTCAAGTATTAATTCATTATGCCCACTGTTGCAATGGGAGATGTATCACTGCACACAAGACAAAGTGACTGAGTTCTGACTGAGCTGAATCTAAATAGCAATCACTAAAAGACATGCAAAAGCAAACCAGACAAAGTTATTTATCTTTTCCTTTTTATGAATGACTGAAGAACTAGCCAACATTTAGTCAGTGAAAGATTGAAGGCTGAGCAAAGCAAAACAAGAAGTCTTTTCATTAGAGAATTTAAAAGTTTGGTTTTATTCAGTTTTGGGGAATTTCTACACTTGATCTTTTCACTTCTGGGCCTGGTGAACACATTGGACAAAGGGTATTAATAGCAAGAAGAAGCAGAGGTTTTGTCTGCTTCTCAGAAATGGAAAAAATATATGTAAAGTATTTTAGAATTAATACATGCAACAGCCACAATTGAATTTAAGAACCAAATGACTAATTCTGAGGAAATATGTAAATAAGCTTCCTCACATAAACAGTCTGATTTAATATTGTGGTTATATTTAGGGTAGTGAAATTATATCTGAATGCATCACACATGAAAATGTGTGAGTGCATGATTCAAGCAATTTGGTTTTAAATTCTTTTTATACGGTTTAGGCCATAATACATTTAGGAACATGTTAGTTAAATAGACCTGTGCAGTGGTAATGTTAATCCAAACTCCTGTAGTTGAAACACATTGCACAACAGGGTTTTAAAGGAGGAATATTTCTTGGCTTAGGCATGTCCTGATTGTAAGATCCAGCTCAGAGCAATTTCCTCCGGGAGCTTTAATCTCAGATCACAGTTTTAAAACAAACCTCTTGTCCTTCTCAAAAGCTGCATGAATTTAACATCCTTTTTTCTTATGCACAAGGTAGAGTAGTGGGCATGCTGCTATGATTTATTTATCAACTGAAGTGCAAGTTTGACTTAGGCTGAAAAAAATGTTTGACAATGAGCAGTGCTTGGTTGAAACGAACATAGAGCTAGAGCTGTGGGAACACGTCTGAGCCTCTGGTGTGGTCATGCAAGAATTACAGCCAGCTAATTGAAAAAAGGAATTTTTTTTTTGGTTTTTTTTGTAGGAAGAAATAACGAAGTAAAGTTTGAAACTGGATGTGATCATACTCAGAATTTTCTTATCTCTCTGAGTCTGCTGAGAGTCTGAAGCAGACTCAGGAAGAGCTGAGACTGTTCTGAGCAAAGAAGCCAAGTACAAGCTACTTTCAAAAGCTTTTGATGTGAAGAGCAGAAAGGGAAATGAAGAAAACATCCATCAAAATTCCTCTGCTGCTGTTTCAAACCCAAGGAAACCAGCCCTGCTTCACTACTGCAGATGCTCTGTGAGGGTTCAGGTGGCACCACCCTCAGCTGCCCTAGTCCACACTGAAATGTCTTCATCCCCTACCCACTTTCATTTCTTACAGGTTTCACCCCAGCAAGGGCCGAGTGAGTGGCTGTATTTTGTATTTCAGCAGCAGCAGAGGAGGAGAGTGAGAGCAGCACGAGCTCAGTGGCTGGGCTGGAGTGGCAGGCAAGGTGTGAACAGGAGTGCTTGGAGGCAAGGGTGTGGAAATGGAGGTGAATAAAAAGGTGCTCATTACACCTGTTGCTGTCTTGGACAATATCTCTGCTCCACTTCAAGATGAGAAACCTGAGCCTGTGCCATCTGCTTACCTGCCAGATACTAACTCAGCTCTGGGTCATTTTCTGAGCTTTTCCTGTGGCTGTATTTTGAGGGGAGGAATTCTGAGCTCTAGCAGCTCTTAATTCTAGTTCAAATATTAGGTGCCAGGCAGCCCATGGCAAGGAAAGATTTCATTATATTTTTGTCAGGATTTCACATGTGGCAGGGGCTGCAGCAGATGAATTGTAAGAGGGTGGGGAAAGGGTGCATCATCATCATCCTGACATGCAGTTCACATGTTGCTTATGTTAAAATGCCATTACTCTCAAACGAGTTTTACTAGGCAGGCAGATTTTGGAGGCTTTCTGAGGGGATGACACACAGTCTTACTGATGCCTAAACCTTTCAGCCTCCAGGTATTCCCAAAATCAGACCTCCCTGAACCCCTGGTTGATGTGGTGGAGCAGTGCTACCCTGAGGATTGATGTGGGTGAAAATCAGAAGATTGGTAACCCAAGGAAGCAAAAGGTCAGAAGAAACAGAGGGATTCGGGTACTTTTCAGAAAAAGGAAATAAAAATATATTTAAGGGATTTTAGAAGATTCAGAATTTCATTATCTACTTTTGTGTTTAAGGTGGTAAAACATTAAAAATGCCAAAAAACATAGTTCATAATAGGGCCAAAGGAGGTTAAACCAATCTCCAAATTCACAATAAGGATAGCTAATTCTTGTTTGTGAGCTGTGAAAGTGCCAGGGTTTATTAATTTCTTGAACTTACAAACAGAAGGTGAGAACAAAGGAAGAAAGAAAGACTCATTTGTTGTTTGGTTTTTTTTTTTCTGGTCTAAAAATTAATGTTCACTCACTTTAATGACTCAATGAGACAGCAAGCAAGTAAAAGCATCTCATTTGCTCTGCACATCAGGACATAAATATTCTATCTCCATCACATTGTAATAAGGAGTAAAAAAGCACATCCCTTTTTTTGGAGTTGTCTGGATGTTTTACTGTGCATAAGCATAATAACTGTTATTTTCTGTCATTTCCCAGCATTTTTATGTTCCCTTAAAAACAAGCAGTTGAGCTCCCTCATCTCTACTCAAAGTGCAAACCCAGAAATTGTCCCTGAATTCAGCGAGTGATGTAAACTGAGTGAATCCAGAATGCACATAACAGGGTGATACACGATGGCAATAAAACACAGACAGTGAGCATGGAAAAACTCTCTTGCCTATGAGCTTTGTAGACTGCTGGATGCAAGAAATATCCCAGCATCTGGGTGAGCTGGGATTCAGGTTGGGTGAGAGGCATAAATAAATGGGTGAGAAGAGGATTGGCTGTCATGAACTTGCCCTTGGCTCTTCTGCAGCTACAGGAGGGCTGGCAAAGCACAGCTGTAATGGGGGGCTGGTTTAGTGTCTGTCTGCAGAGCAAGTTTACAGGGACTGAAAATGGGAGGTGTAAATTGTCACCTCTTTGCCCCACTGACCAGCAATACCCCTCCCATCAGATAAGGAATCTCCCAGCAGCACTTCCCCCACTGGCCCCATGCTGGTGATGAGGTGCAGGATGCCCTGTGTCAGGCTGAGACCTTTGAAAGGTGGGAGATGCAGCAGTGCCCATGCCAAGGCCTGCACTGCAGTTCTGAGACAGAACCAGGGCAGCATTTTTGGTTTAATGTGTGCTGGAGAAGCTCTGTGATTTTTTCGGGTGTGCACTGCCTACAGCAGCAATCACTTAATGCACCATTAGGTCTTACAATAATTGGTGACTACAGGCTCCTTTACAAGAGGAGAAGTTATTTCCAGATTTCATGTAAGTGCACTATTAGTCATGTGCCATTGCTGATATAGTTGACTTATTTGTTGTCTGATGTTTGAGGTGAATACTATTTAAGATTTATTTTGTAATTCCCACTATGCCAATGTAAAACATATAGTTTGTTGCTATAGGGTTGGAAAAAAAATTACCTCTTGGTGCAAAAACAGTGTCAAGATTTGAAACTCCCCAGTGACAAATGACAGAGGCACCAAATATACCTTGTTCCTGTATATCACTTCTTTGATGATGATGTGCTTTTTATATAATATTGTGGGTTTCATTCTTGTCCCCAGAATACCCTTGGAACTGAGTAGTGTTGTCCCAGCAATGATAAGCTAGCAAAAAGATTTTAATTTTTAGACCGTTATAAAATATATGAATGCAGGCATAATGTTTTAGTTGCATAATGTAATACCAGGAATAGCTCACCAATCTTCTTAATCAGATCATAATTCACTCAAAATCCCAGTAATTTGCAGTATACCTTGTCTAAATGGAAGTCAGAGAAGATGCTGATAAAGTCAGTAATCAGTGTTGGTACTGAAGGCTGGTACTTGGTAGATAGGAGAGTAATTGTGAACTGCACAGAGTTTGGAATGTTTTACTTGCAGGGCTGCTACAATCTTGGGGTCTTTTTTTTTGTAGGAATTCTCATCCACTTACAGTCATTGATACTTTCTGATTTGAACAGGTCTACAAATTAAAGGAAGAGCTGCCTTCAAATCATTAGCTGTCCAGTCTGTTGGAGTTAATAGGGTTGATATAAAATCACCGTTATCAAACCTTTTAAAATCTGATAAGAACTCTAAAATGACATTGCACCACATCTGTTGCATTCAGTTAAACCCATTTAAAATAATTACAATAGAAATTCCTCGTTGCTGAGAAAACTCTGGACAGCTGGAATCTTCCCTTTAGCCTACAGGAAACTATCAGGCATCACGTCTTTCTTGTTAGTAATTCTGTGCAACATTTCTCCTGGCAGCCAGTGCAAATTAAATCACCTGGTTGCCTGAAGTAAGGTCAGGGACATTGAAAAGATGAACAATTACTCTGAGTGTTTTTTAACAACATGAATATATTAGAGAAGTTAAAACATTTATTGTTCACTGCAAGCACAGTTACAGAACGATCCTGGAAATTTCCTATATTCTTGAATAACAAGCATTTAAATTATTCCCATCGTTAGAAGGATGCTTTCAAACATTGTAAACATCAAGAAAAAATTTAGATTAAAGATCTAAGCAAAAAATTTTAGCTGAAAACTTTGCTCATCAATAATTCAAAGTAGTTCTGGGAAATGTAATCTATTTCTTGGCAATGCTTTATCTAAACCTGTGGCTGTGTGGGTTTGATTGCTCTTCTGTGCCACAAGGTGTCATTGTTTTACCATTATCAGCTTTTAAAATCCACTCCAGGAAAATCTGCAAAAATTCCCTTCGTCTGGCATTTTAAGAACTTAGAAAAAGACACAGATAATTACCTAGGTTTTAGTTGCTTGAGAAATGTAGAAAATAGCAACCTGTCAAAGACTAAATCATAAAGATCTCTTTGACACCTGCTAATGTACCAGCAGGCCTTCAAGGTCTTCAGGCTTGTTTGTTTTTCTCTCCCTAGTGTAGAGGCACTTTGTGTGGCCATTTGATCCCCTTACCTCAACGGGAGGTAAGGAAGTTTATTTCTGTTTGGCAGGCTCAGAGGATGACAGGTGCAATTTGGGCAAAGCCTGGTTCCTGTGCCCCTCAGGCGAGGCTCGGGTTTGCTTTGCTGCAGGGTCTGCTGCCTGCTTGCCCTGGGAAGGCTCCCTCACTGCTGGCTTGATCATGGGATGGTTTGGGTTGGAAGGGACCTTTAGAGGCCGCCTGATCCAACCCCTCTGCCACAGGCAGGGATGGCTTCCATTAGGCCAGGCTGCTCAGAGCCCCACCCAGCTTGGCCTTGACTGTTTTCAGGGATGGCTTCCATTAGGCCAGGCTGCTCAGAGCCCCACCCAGTTTGGCCTTGAATGTTTTCAGGGATGGAGCTTCTATTACTTTTCGGGGCAACCTGTTCCAGTGCCTCATTACCCTCCTCATAAAAAATGTCTTCCTAACATCTAATCTAAATCTCTTTCCATCCAAGCCATCCCCCTTTGTCCTGTCACTGCAGTCCTTGTAAAAGGCCTTTCTTTGTCTCCCTTGCTGCCCCTTTAAGGTACTGAAAGGGGCCCTAAGGTCTCTCTGGAGCCTTCTCTTCTCCAGGCTGCACAGCCCCAGCTCTCTCAGCCTGTGTAGCTGTGCTGGCATCACCAGAGCAGAGCTCTGTGTGACACTGAGCCTGTTACACAGACATCAGGAAGGACACTACAAAGAAGAAATTCTACTATCAAGCACATACAGGAAGAGAATGGACTCAAGCATTAGCACTAGTAAGCCTCAGGAATATTGATACACTCAGGAGGTTTTCCAGATAGATGCCTAGTTGCCAAAACATGGCTGAATTTCTCAGGGAAAGCCTAGGGGAAAGTGGGTATCCATCACTTTTACAGGGATTGTCTGGTGTAGTGCTGGGCACTGGCTGCTCAGCCAGGATTTCTCTGTTCTGAATGGGAACCACATGGGGATCTGCTCAGCCACTGAGCTGTTTACTCTGTGCTCAGGGCAGCCAGAAACACTATTTCCAGTGAGGTTATAATGCAAAAACCTTGAGAAAAGCTAGGTGGTGAGAGAGAGGGAAAAGGAGGGAGTAAGATGAGCTGGCTCACAAATACAGCAGGAGAGAGACCTGACATCCTCTTGCAAGACTGGAAGAAGTGCTGGGAAAGAGAGCTGTAAAGGAATATTGTGCAGTGAATTGCTTGGAATTTTTTGCCCAGGTACTTATGACCTTGGGGAGGACATTTGAGGTTCCCACCATGGTATGGTTTAACAGGAAATGTTACTGTGTTAATAAGAACCTGTTGGTGTATTACACAGACATTCAATGTTGAGGCCAAAGACTGAGAGTAAAGAAGGCCAGATATAGCCATCCTATGTGTATCCATAAATTATGTATCTAGCAGCATACTGCTAAAATAAAATAAAATAAAATAAACCCAGATATCCTAGGCATTAAATGATATCACTCTCAGCTGAAAATGGATGTTTAAAGTGGTGAGTAATCTTTCATCTTGTAATTGATCTTGGAAATCTCAGTGGACCTTCCAAAACTTCAAAACCATTGGAAATGTTTCTTCATCCTGGGATGAAGGTTACCAACAGAATGACATGTGAAAAGTTTGCTGAAAATTGCTGTCTAAATCATTACCTTTTCGGTGCATAGTGACATTCTGAAAAGTGTTGAAGGGTGGAAAAGAGGGGATTTATCCACAGGAGTTTGCTGGATTTCAGAAAGACATTAGGCTGTGTAATTGCCTCAGTCAGTTTGCTGTAGGGAGAGGAAATTATGGCTCTGCTGCATCAACTTTTCTGAATTTTATCACTGGTTAGTTAGAGATACATTTTTTGAGCAGCCAGAGAGCTGTCATTCAGTATTGATATTAAAAAAGTCAGTAGTAAAAAAGCACACTGATCATCCTCTCTGGGTCTTCCGCTTTCCTCTCCTTACCAATGAAAGTACCAAACATATCATTTTGTCTTTGATTTAATACAGAAAACAAGGCACACTTTTTGTGCAGTATCTCTCAGAGAAGTTCCTGCAGGTGTTGGCAGCAGAGGGGAGCAGTGTGGCACCCACTGCACTGTGTGCTGGTGTCTCACCTCGCCCTGCTTCCAGCTCACACTGCTGCACATCTTCGCTGTCGGGTTTCTCTGTGTTCAGCTGTTTCACCCTGCTTTTGTTTCTGCTTTCATTGGGCTTCCCTAGCCAATATATGCATGCTTTTAAGTATCTAAACCGAAAACTTCACAGAACCAGTGTTAAACCTTGTACTGCCAGTCAGAGCACGACTTGTTTCACTGGGACAGAAGGTCTTTATGATCTTTATAAGGAGTGCCTTCAGGACTTTTATGCACTGTATAAAATCTTTCCCCAGGCTGCCAAGGGTACCTATCACCTTTGCTAATGATTCCACAAATGTCACTGTGTTAATGATCTCTTTTCAGCTCAAAATGCAAGCCATGGATGTCTATTTCTCTTGAGAAGGATAACTTGTATATAAACTGTACCTCAAACCAAATGGAAAATAATAAATAGCAATAACATTTCTGGTGGAAAATGCTTTCCACAGAAGGGCTCAAAATGTCACGTAACAGTTACAAAGATAATGTTTCATCTATCATAAAAAAACCTCCCATCAAACCAGGAGCTTTTACTGTGCACTTTATTTGTTGATCCTAGGAAGAAGTGAGGCTTCTTTTACTTCCTTGTGTGCCAGAGCAGATGCAGCAGTGGAGTCTCTGGTCACTGCTTGCAGCTCTGGCCGTGATGGCATTTGGGGATTTCTGGAGCAGGACCTCAGTCTGCTGCTGGCCAGAGGTCTCAGCACGGCCCCTCTTCCTCTGCTACCCTGGGAGAGACAGCTCAAGTGCCCCAGTGCTGCCTCAGCCCCACTGAAAATATTTCTCTGGCCTGCAGAGGAGCAAGGCAAAGAAATGCCCTGACTCCTTTCAGGGCTCGACAGTACTCATTTCATAAAAGCTTTTTGCATTTGCCAGATTTCCAGCAGCCGAGCAGGAGCTGCCTGTGAAGGCACAGCTTGGTTCCTGAACACCCTCCATGCAGGGTGTTGCCATGTACCCTGTTTGTGTGCCCTGCTTGATGCACTGTGGGGTATGAGGTACATTCACTGAGAGCACCCAAGCTGTCATGCATCAAAGAAAAGGACAAAAACCAAAGTATTTCTCTTTTCAGAGTCCTTCCAGGCTAAACAGTCTGCCCCCACCCCCACAACCTCCCAGTAAAAACATTCAATGCTTGGTCAGATATTGCTCCTGAAGTATGCATCCATGTAGGATAACCACTGCCCAGATCAAAGGCTCACATGAGTCACAGTAACATGATGATGGAAGTGTCAGACTGCCCAATTTTGGTACTCCCTTTGTCACATCATGACAAACATTAGAACAGGGCTGTGTGGATGCTGAATGCAGAAGCAGGTTAGATCAAAATTATCTTCAACATGGGCAAGAGAAAATCACTGAGATTAGAGGGCCTGATAGCCAAGATTTAGAATCACCAGGTTTAACCTGCATTTTCAGCTCCAAATCAGACTCCAGTGATTAACTGGACAGGTGAGTCAAATGCATGATTTTATGCTGTGAAAAAACAACGAGAAAAATGAAGCAATCCCTTAGAATATCTTGTATCAGTATAAAGGAGTACTGAAGACTGCATAAGAAACAGGTTTCAAATTATTTTTTATTCTTTCCCACTGTCATTATGTTAATCAAGGATATGAGTGTTCATCTACCAGTATCTCATTAATGTTCAAAGGCATTTAACTCCTATTTTTGCCTTTGAAATTCTCCCCTCATGGCACAGAACACATTTCCAGCAGTCTGTCATACTCAGTGTTTATCACATACCCAGTAATCCCTATCTTCTCCAGCTTCTGTGCTGAAAAACATTAGCCCTATATTTCAAAAAAATTAATAACCACAGGGACACATTTCAACTTAGCAGAAGCTCAGGATTGTCTTGATTTCCCACAGCAACCATCAGGAATACTGGAAGAAAATAGGTCAAATGAAAACATTATTCCATGACAAAATCAGAGGCAGAGTTATCATAGTGTTATTTCTGAAAGCTGGTTGCACAACTGTTAAGATGGGATGTTGCCAGAGACTGAAATAATTCATGCCTCAAACACTGATATAAAGTTTTGCTCATTTTAACCAAAACTGTACAAAGAAGCTACAACCAAAGAAGCCTCCCTGAAGATGCCTGACTGGGACTTTGGACTGAAAGTCAAACTGCTGGTTAGATAAAGGGAAACCCATTGTTCCATCATCTCAGACAGAGGGAAAGGTTTGCATCCACCAAAAGGCCAAAGGCACCAGCTGTGCTGAGGATCATCCNAGTCTGCTGGAAAAGACAACGGCAAACTCCAGGGACCTGCCTGGACATCACCCCCTGGCTTGACGGAATTCTGTGCTTTCTGGGGGCACCTTCAGCACCAAGAAGAGCAGCTGGAGAGGATCAACAGAGCATCCTTGGGATCCACAGAGTGGTGATATTTTCCTTATTCTGTCCCTGTTTCTCTCTATCTGTCCCCACACCTATTTCCTGTTTCTCTCTCTCTCTCTCTATTTACTATCAAATACTATCAAATAAACCCCATACTATTGCCACTGGCATATGGTCTCATGTGCACCTTAATTCGGGCAGGGGCATTTCTAAGAACCTTAGTAACTGGATCATAACAGATGTGCATTGCACACCAATTCCTCTAAATTATTCTAATTAAAAAAAAAAAAAAAAGATTTTACTGTCGGAATGTTTGAGCCATTTTGGATAGAGAGTAAAATTAATGGGACAAAGAAAAGCAGCGCTTTCACCTTTGTGTGGCATTTTAGTGATACATTTTCTAGAAACTTATGAACAGAGTTACTTCTGTGTTTCTTGTTTGGGATATTGTTGTAATGATTATAAATTTGACAGCTACAATAATCTATAGTTCAGATAACAGCAAAATATTGATCTAGGATCAACAGGAATTTAATTTTAGGCTATCTCTCTTTTGCAGTTTTGTTCGTTAGTAACATGTGAATACATCACAATTTTCTGTTTTTCTTGCTGCTATTATCTCATCCCAGAAGCATTTGAGAGAGTGTGTGATACCCTAGAGAATTACTGTATAGAATACAGAGAGCAGAGAAGATTTTAAGATCATTGTGATCCTTCCCCAGAGACAACTTGTTCTTCGGAAAGGATAAGCTAAATATGTTAGTGAATGAGCAATACAAACAGGGTTTTGATAGATCATCCACTTGCATAGAAAATAAAGTAGGACTAAATTTAGAAATAGTTTGCTTAATAAATAGAGATAAAATCCCAAATTTTCAATCAAGTAAATCAAGTTTGAGAAAATATATGCGTTTAACATAGTCACCTTATTTTGAGTAGGAATTGTTTGCAATGAGGAGAGTAGATGTTCCTCTTGATAAACAGAGAAATTGAATTTCAGAACCTAGATACCATTTTTCTAAGCTCAGGAAAGCCAAACACGTCTCTAAATATAATATATTGCTTAGTTTTCCTCAAAACCCTTTCTATGGGAGAACAGAATTCTATGTTCATTGGACTGAATAGTGTGAAATGTTGATGAATGGTCGGGGTTTTGTTTGGTTGGTTGAGGTTTTTTGCCTTCCTTTTTGTTTGTTTGGGTTTTTTTCCCCACCTGGAAGGCATCATAGGACTCAAGTATTTTATTTCTAGTTACATGCATTGTGGAACCAAACTAAAGATACCTTTTTCTTCTGCCAGTTCTGTTCAAAATTGCTGCACAATGAAATGTGGCATTTAAAATTTTAATTTGTTCATTTTGCTTTTGCTAAGTGCTATCTCCATCCTTATGCTTTTCTGTCCTCTGATCACAAATGCTAATTACTCTCTACAGAGTTATTCCTCTTCTCCTTTGGCCAGGTCCTGGCTTAAAACCTATTTCCCACCATGGAGCAGTCTGGACTGAGTGGTCTTCTCTAATGGCACTGGTCAACTTGTACCACAAGACAGCCCTGGGACCTGCTCAGCCTCCACCCCAGCTCCACAGAAACCCTGCCATAGCTCTGAGTGGAGGTGAATGAAACCTCCTGCTTCTCACAGGCTCTCACCTGGACTGTCACATCCTTTATCACAAACAGGAGTCTTTGTGCTGATCCACATCTTTCAGGCATATGAATATAAGATTGTTTTCTATGCATAATTTAAGGCAAAGAGCATGATATTCTGCTTTTAGAAATAAACAGGAAGGAAATTAAGGATTAGATACCAGCTGCTGAGCTTACTGTCAGCTATTTTAACTGTGACTAAATCTATGTAACAAGCAGACTTGCATAATAGAATTTACTTTATTATTCATCATAGTGCAAATCTCTATGTCCTGTTACTCCAGCTACATTATTCTATACCAAAATAGCTGATAATGCAAACCAGATTTCACTACTGCTGAGACCTTGTTCTCTGATATTTCTTGCATTCATCTGGGGAAAAAGCCCACAGTTTCCTTCCAAATAACTCCCCCAAAAGCTTTTAAGAGATAAGCATTTTCCCCCTGCTTTATTCTAATGTAAACTTGAACCCATAAAGTTTCATCAAAAGAGCATAAATCTTTCCCCTCCAGAAGTTATCTGCCATGTTTCTTCTTATCCTTTGGATGACTGCAGTAATTTTTATGCTGTGCTGTCGGGAGTGTAATGTTAAGTGCTTCATTAATGATGATTTGTGCCATTGGAAAGTTTAAAATGGGCAGATCATGGCAAGGACCTGACATTATTTATTTTCGCTCTTTGTATTAAACTCTGCAAAGAACATTTTAAGAGCAGTTTTGCTTCTACTTGGGGATGCCATAAGCAGTATTTCATATGCCATTGCCTCAGAGACAGCATTAACCAGGACAACAATAATAATGGCTGCACATATTGCTAATAAATATTTGCATTTATTTGTAATAAAAGGGATACATTTCACTGGGTGAAAGAAAGGAGATAAGTAGAGATGCTTGTCTGCATTTGGAATAAATGATAATGCCAGAAATTTTCTGCTTGAAGGGTTAAGAAGTAATAATTGCATCTCAAGGACCCAGGCCCTGCAGAGTGTGGTACAGCAGAGCAGTTGAGAGCAAATATAGCTGGGAGCTGGAAATCACCCAGGAGAACAGCCTGGGGCTCCCTGGGGTACCTCACTTCAAATGAAAACAAGATCTCACTGTACTTTGGAGGTGGGAGGGACAGGAAGGAGCAGCAGGAAGGAGGGGATGCCTCAACACTCAGATGTGTTGATGGATTTAGCTCCTGACCTGGCTCTTGGTTTGGGACCTGGTCCTGGGTTTGGGGTCCTGTCCAGCTTGTTGCTTGCCTGGAGAGTGAACCAGAGGGCAGAATTTGAGCTAAAATCCACGAGGGATGAAATAGTCACAGCACAACTTAACACAGGAAAGCTGAAAGACCTTTGTAGCATTTCACTATCTCTTTTTTTTCTCCCCAGGCTGTATTAGAATATAAGAGGAAACAGAGGCTCATTTGCTAAGCAAAATTCTTCTTTTGCTAAGACCAGTACAGGATGGTATAAAATGGTTTCTTTCCTTAGCTACAATTTTTGCAAGATGTTGAAAAAACGTTAATTTGAAACAAATTAAAGGAAGTGTAATTTTTTGTCTATTTGATATATAAATGGACATTTTACTGCAGCTAAAATTTCATATGACCTCATTTAAATACCAGGCACAGGTAATGCCAAATGGTAGGTAATTTCATTTGTGTGTTTTAGCTCATTAGGACTGTATATCTCTAGGCAGACTGAAGCTTAAGAATGTACATTAGGACAGTGAAGAGAATTACTTCTGAAGATTTGAAGCCCTTGTCTGTGGACTCCAAGATGGCTTTCAGAAAAAAATAATGAGAACAAGCTGCATTTCACAGTAAAAAAAACCAAACCAAAACAAAAAAGTTAAATCTACAGTGTCCCAAAAATCAGTTTTAGGATCCATATTAAATAAGTTCGTAGGAAAGGAAAGGTCAAACACAGTATTAAAGGGCTCTGAATTAAATACCCTGGAGAAATTAAATTGTTAATAAAGACTCTTAGAGCCCCTTTACGATTAGTGTTTCTTGGAACTTTGAAGAGACCAGATTGCCTGAGCAAAGTAAAATGTCACTGGAAAAATATTCATTTAATCAGCATGGATTAAAATATATGAATCTTTGCCTGGTTCAACTCAGCTGCAATAATTTTCCAGCACACATCTGTAGCAGTCAGACATCAGCCTAGATGAGTTTGTGCTTCGTGGTTCAATCATTCTTTGGTGTTCTTATATGGGAAAAATCCAAAAATTAGTTTTATAAGGTGAAATTTTCCAGGAATTACAATTCCCACAGTAGAAAGGAAAGCACAAATCAGATGTTAGGGGCTCAAACCAGTTTCAATGACCAGACAGAGACTTATTTCAGTATGTCTGAGAAAAAACCCCACACAAATGGGCTTATGACACAGGCATTATATAGTATAGATTGTATTTAATTCTACACTTGATCAACAAACATAATTTAATTCAATGGTAGAGAAAGAGAGAGAACAAGGAGGTGCTTGCCATGCGGGGAGGAAGGACCCCATGAGGAGAGGAGTCACCAGGATGGAAAAGGAAGGAGGGAAGTCAGGCTGGAAGCTTCATGCCAGCACTGGTGCCTGCTGGGATCCCTCATATCTACCACACTTCTGACAAGAAATAGATCAGCTTCTCACTCTCTCTGCAGGATGCAGCAACCTTGACACGCTGCTACTCTGTGGGATGATATGGAAGACAATAAAAGAAAGGAATGTGTTCACTCTAATTGGCAGAGGAAAAAAATAACCAAGAAGCAAAGATATTGTTGTGAACTAAATCTTGTTAAGGTGCAGGCTCACCTTAAGAGTTGTCCAAGTGGTGCTGTTCCCAACAAATCAAATTAATCTGAAGTATTGGTGTTTATATCCAGGATTATGATGACCTTGCATGAGCAACACTTTGCTGGCAGTGTTAACAATGGAAGAACTGATACTCAGAAACCCCCAGCACATTTAAAGCAGCACAGATGTCATACGTCTACTCCCAGTTAGCAGTACAAGACATTAGCAAGCTCAGTGATCAGTTTAAAAAAGTTTTATAAATCCTGTAGACATCCATTTGCCTTCTGAATAACGAAACTGCCTTATGGGTTCATTTTCCCCTCCCATTTTCTCCACCTAAAAGCAGCAGTTTGGGAGGCTCATTTCCATTACAGATGCTGTATGTGCATAAAAGGGGAGTGCCTGTGGAGAAAGCTCCGTTTCAGATGTGCTCCCTGCAGAGTACATTTTTTATCAAACCCCATTTCTGATAAAACACACTATTTGAGCTATTTTTCAGCTGTAAAGAGTCCCATGCAGAACTGCTGCAGTTGGGCCACAGCATGCAAGTTAGGGGTGCCCAGGACTTGGTGTATGAATTGAAGCTGCAGCAGTGCTGGGTAAAGGTGTGGGGTCCAGTCAGGACACTGCAAATCACAAATACAGCTACGTGGAATTTTACAAATTAATACATTACTCTCTTGAAATGTATCTATAGACAAATCAAAATAATTTGTCCATATACGTTGAGTTTCATAAGTAATTCAGCCTTCCACTCCTTCCCTTCTCCTTAAGCAGAAATGAATTTTTTTAAACCCAGTTTTACCTAGTTCTTTTACCATAAACCTGTATCTGTTTGCAGATTTCAGATAGACCACCCTGTGGAAATCTCAATTGTTATATTTTGACATATTTGGGAGCTGGGTGGATAAGGAAAATGCTTTACAGGCCCACTTTGAAAACAGGCTGAAGCAAATATCCAGTTCATGTGAAGTATCTGAGGCTCCATACACAGAGAAAAGTGGATGCCAATCTCAGAGGAAACATTTCAGGGAAAGTTAATGCCTCATCACCTTAGTCATCAGAAACTCAACAAAACTTATAAGCAGCTAATCCTGTGGAGGAAAAAAATCCATTAATTCCAGTCCTTGTGACTGTAGGATCCAAACAAAACTTCCTGATTTCTATGTCAAGTGATCGCAGAATCACAGAAAGTTTTGGGTTGGGGGGGACCTTGAAGATCAGCTGCTTCCAGCCCTCCAGCCATGGGTAGGGAACCTTTCACTGGATCAGACCCAAGGCTCCATCTAACCTGGCCTGGAGCTCTTCCAGGGATGGGGAATCCACAGCTTCCCTGGGCAGCCTGTGCCAGTGCCTCACCACCCTCACAGTAAAGAATTTCTCCTTAATACCTAATTTAAATCTACTCTGCTTCTGCTCAAGACCATTCATCCTTGTCCTATCACTACAAGTCCATGTAAAAGATCTCTCTCATTCTTTCTCTCTTGTGGGAAGGTGCTCTAAGGTCTCCCTGGAGCCTTCTCTTCTCCAAGATGAACAACCTCAGCTCTCTCAGCCCATCTTCATAGGAGAGGTGCTCCATTCCTCTGATCATCCTCATGGCCTGTCTCTGGACTCTCTCCAAGAGCTCCATGTTCTTCCTGTGCTGGGATGCCAGAGCTGGATGGATTCTCCAGGAGGGGCTCACCAGAGCAGAGGGTCTGGATCACCTCCCTTCACCTGCTGCCCACAGCTCATGTGACACAGTCCACCTTGTGTTTGCCTTTCTGGGCTGTGAGGGCACAGCACTGGGTCATGCTGAGCTTCTTGTGAACCTGTCTCACCTTCATGCAGGCAGCAACTACCAATCTTATAAATAAATAGGGTATTTTGTTCTTATCAGTGATAGAAGTGTTACTCCAGCGTCCCACCACTCTGGACAAGCGGGAAGTAAGCAAGCTGGAAACAAGTAAGGCAGACAAAATTGGAAAAATTGGAAATAGAGGGGGTTGAGGGGGTGGAAGGGTGGGGGAAAGTGTCATCCTCATCTGAGAGGAAGAACTTGAAGAAGCTGAGGAATGCTAAACATGAAACATGACACAGCACTAATGATCAGCAAACGTAGGTGTTGGTGCTTCCTCTATGAAAGGATAAATTTTGGGAGCTGGTCTTTATCTCACATAATTGTTTTGAGGGGACAGGGAAATAAAGGAAGGAAAAACAGTGTGATGTGCTGTGGCTTAAATTGAGTATATATTTTTTTCCTAAATTAAGACAGGGTATTTTTGAATTTTTATTTCCTAATAAGGGAATGTCACAGTTCCCTGGCAAAACTGTGAAATATGAGTTTGTTAACATCAGTGATGATTTTGATAGATAGACTGAAACATTTTCAGTCATAAATTACAGAGAAGGAAGTTTATTAAAGGAATCTTTCTTCCAAATTTTTTATGAAGTTGACATAAATTCACTGTTTTTTGGCCGTTTGAATAAAAAAGCCTTATAATGTGAATCAAACTCATGTCCTCTTTCAAACACTGAGGGTTTTTCTTATGAAAAATATCTATATTTGTGAAGCCTGAATATTTTTGCATACTTTGCCTACAGAAAATGCAGAAGTACAGATGCATTATGTTAAAATGCCACATTCATGAAATGACCCCATGTGGTATTTTAGTTTGAACCAGAATTTCATTTTTCTCTCTGCTTACTGCATCTCACATCAGAGGTTTTTCTTGCAGGATGCAAACCAGATTCCTTGATGAAAGTGAGCTGGCAGACACTGTCCTGGTGGCCAGGTAAGGCACTTCAGCTGCTAATGAGCAAGTAATCCATACAGCCAGAACAAAGATATTCTGGCATAGCCCCCCGTCCCCCCAGTTCTTATGGTGTGTATGAGATGTGCTCAGCACTGACTGCTGCAATCAGCAGATTTGCATTGGCAGTCTTGGTAATGGAAACAGCTTAAAAGTGCCAGCACTCAGGGCTTGAGGCATCACCCAACCCGTGGGGGGGCTACAGTGCATTTCCCAGTTGTGGCTCTGGATGCCCAGCCTGGTCCTGTTTGACACCTGGACCCACAGGCAGGGTCTGAGCTCCACAGCTCCCTGGGCTGCACAGCTCTGGGTCAGGATGGTTGGGTCTATTATCCTAATAGGGACTGCCTGTCCAGAAGTGTAGGCACAGCTGGAGAGGAAAAACTGCCCCTACACTTGGACACAGAGGATGAGTTTCTTGGGGTTTGTTTTTTATATCTCCCGAGAGCCCAATGTGTCAGTCTGGTGAGAGCATGGTGTCTGTCTGAAAAATATAAAGCTCTGCTCCTGCTGCTTTTCAGAAGTCACATCTGCCTCAGAAAAATAGGATGTCTACCCTGAATATGCATTAACCATTCCTATAAACTCTGCTTTAAATTCAAGTCAAACGGATAATGCATGAGAAGCCGTAAGTTACTGGTAATGTGTACAAGGGAGTTGTACCTTCTTCAAGGCAATCACAAAATTAAGGAAAAACACAACAAGGAGTACAGGGAACTGCCCAATTTATTAAAGTAATCTTTTTTTTCTTTTTCACTCAAAAAATGTCTGCTTTCCCAGGTGTAAGGCCTCATTCCAAGGGCTTTATTTTAATGAAAAGAAACCACCTTGAAAAAACGCACAGTAGTATATAACCATGCTAGACAGATAGCTTTGTTAAATGATTTTTCTCTTCATAGATTTCTCAGACATCTTAGACCACGTGTGTGAGCAATATAGCACATACAGAAAACAATTTCATTCTGGACACAGAGGTTGGAACACATATCACCATATAGACATTTGCACTCACTAATGAATGTACATGCATACTCACATGCACAGTCAAATAACCTTAAGCTTCTGTCTTTTGCCATTCTGATGTGTGTACAGCTATAGAAGTATCAGTATCTATGTCATTTTGCCCATCTATATTTCTTTCTATGAATGATAAATAATTAGTGGTGTAGCTATAAAGCTTATGTATTTCTAGCCAATGACACCTTCAAGGTCCCTCTGCTGCCTACTGCTTGACCTTGGTTTAAAAGCACACAGAATGGAAACCTTGAAACCAAGATCAGCAGGATTCATTCTGACAGAAAACAGATGCAGCACAATGGAGAAAAATACACATTTAATTTTAATCCTTCTTTTTTTTTAACAGCCTGACTATTACCAGTTCTTAAAAAAAAAAAAAATCCTAAGGTACAGACTGTCCTTCACACAAATATCATACATTTTAATACTCCAATTAAGTTTTGATTGGATAACATTGTAGCTACAGTCACTAGCAATGTCTACATTATTCCTCCCCTTGGACACGGTAGCAGGAGAACAATGTGGAAGTAACATAACAGAGGGCTGTGGCCTTAAGATGACCCTTCTTAATGGAAGACTCCTGACTTCATAGAAGTACAATAAGAGGCATTTTATTTCATAATATTTGGACAGGAAGGCTACAAGACTGCAATATAGATAGATGACACACAGTGAGGTGACCTTAAGTATACTGCTTTTGTCTTACATTACTTTTCAATTTTATGTTCTGTCTCAAGCCACCTAATCTTAGGTAGGGCTTAATAGGCTTCTTGTTTTCTGAAAGGGAATGAAAACAATTATCTTTACGAAGTGGGGAACAGTATTTGAGATCATGTCACATGTCACTGGTGCAGGTCCATATGAAATGGACAAACCCAGGCCTGGCTCTCCAGCTGCACTTGTGCATGGGAAATGATCACAGAATAGAAGTCTGCCTGAATTACTGCTTGCCACTGCATTATTTGGTGCTTTTATAGACAAGAAAATATCAACTTTGCTGATATTGGTTGTTAATTTGTTGCTGTTATTAGGAAGAAAAGATAAACCTTTGCTGCTATTTTTGGCTATGCCACAGGAATGAAAAGGTGCTTAAATGATGAAAAGAGGCAGATCATGTATCCTGGATTGCTCAAGCTGTTGGTGACCAAAGAAGGAATGTCTTCATACTCCTAAGGCATGGGGAAAAATAATATTAGACAATGTTCATAAGGTTGTTCTGGAAAACGACAATACTTTAAAAAATTAACTTAGAATAATGCTAAAAAGGACTGGCATTGTATTTGAATGGAAAAAGAGGGACATTCCAAAAGGATAGAAAAAGATAGTTGTAATGGTCGTAGGGACACTGGCAGACAGTCTACACATCCAGAGTCCATTCTTCATCAGGGTATGTGGGTATGGTTTGTAAAGACAGGAAGGTCTTGAAGACCTTCCTAGTGATGTATGTAATTTAAAGAATCACAGTGTGAATGTTTGAATTTTGGAGGCACATGAAAAGTAACTACTTTCTATAAGTGCTTGAAGACCCAATATAACAATAACTCTTGAGCCTACTTTGACAAAGCAAAAGATGGCTAACAAATTGGAAAAGTGGGAGGAATGAATTGTTGTGACAACTGAATCTTTCTCTCATGCCACAAGACATTTCTGCAACAGAAAGGACTATTCCTTTCTTTTTCATGAGCATTATAAAATCCAGTAACCCATGACTCAGGCTTCCTCAATCTGTGAACATAGAACCATTTTCCAGTGCACATGCACAGACTTTTAATGAATTCACATAGAAGGTTAAAGAAAGTCAAAGAATTTCTGAAATGGCTCCATTCTGTAAGTTACATAAAAGCAGCAAGCAGATCTCCAGAGGTCTCTTCATCACATGTTAAGTATCACACCATCCTCTTTCCTGTAATGGACATTGTTAAGGACCCTATATCACCAGAGTGGTCTCTTCCCAAGCCCCTTTTCAATGTTTCTATTTATCCAATGTAGTTCTCATCTGATGATGCTCTTCAGTCCTGTAACTAGGCATTGCAAATGCAGGGATTGCCTGATGTTTCAAGCTTCCTTCTGGTGTTTTCAGGCATCACCATGCCATGGTTGGTCTCACAGTTCAGCACAGGAAAAACTTCTCTCTTTCACTTTTGATAGAAGATTTATTCTCTGTTTCTTCAGGGATCACTGTCCTCAGGTATAGCCAGAGAGTCTTTGTCATGCTGATTTAGTAAGCTCTTTTTCATCTTTGCTTCCATTTCTGTGTGCACACATACTGAACATACATTCATATCCATACCTGGATACATCAGAAGCTCAAAAAAGTTTGATTGTAAAGCTAAGTAAAATATAGGAAAGAAAGTGCTTTATTTATTCTGGGAATACAATTATGTATAGTTGAATAGGAGACTCTGCTGTATAACTACACACATCTTTTTTTTCCTTTTCTATTTTCTTCTTTATAAAATCGAACTTTTCTGTGGGAAAATGTGCTGGTAATAATGAGAACTCTAAGCACAAAATGTCTGATAATGACAAGAGCAATGAGAAGAGAAGCAAGATGGGTTGAAGGATAAAGACACTGAAAGAAAGGCAGAAAAAAATCCTGGAAACCTGAACACAGGTCTGGGAGCATGTTATTGTATCTGAGCCGTAAACTATATTTATGTAATTTTATCAATTACACCTAATTACAAGAGTGAATGCTGGCAGAGACAGAAAACACTTCACTGAATTTTCATGCTGATATTTCTCTCTCCTTATTTCTTTTTATGGTTAAATGATTTAAATTGACTTTTAGTTAAGACCATTTAATCTATAAAACCATAAATGCCTTATAACATGTTTTGGAAGGCAAAATAAGCTCCTAACCTGGGAGATGAGTAAGAGGAGCCTGAGGTATTTTTATCAAATCAGCCTAAGAAATGGTGCATTGCGGACCTCAGTTAAGATTGTGCAATTAAAGGGAAAATCAGTTGATGACAGGAAGAGAAGGACAAATATCAACAACTTTTTTTGTCAATTAGACTCCTAAATTATTGTGCAGGATTCACAGTTGTGGGGAAAGATTAAAGCAAGAGACTTTTTAATGCAAGAACAAATACCTCCTGGGGAATTCACTGCTGACCCTCTGACCAGTTTCCCACCCTTGGGTTGCTGGGGCAGGGCCTGGGGTCCAGTCTCCTCAGTGCCTGTTGTCATGCTGGCTAAGAGGTGTCACTGCTTCTGACTGTACTAAACCACCACTGATTAGGTACCAAGAGGTGCATTTCACTCTTCAAAACAATGAAATCTGTTAGAGAGGATGTCTTGGGGTTTTTCACATGAACTGACCTTCAAAGGCTTATGCACTTGACAAAACCTTGGCTTTGTATTTTAGTTTTAGTATGATTCTTTCGGCTGCTTGATCACAAGTAGAGCTTTCCCATTGGAAGCTTCTGTTATTTTTGAAGAACTATTAATGAATGGGGCAGATGTCTTCTGATCTTTTGAAGTGGTGTATCTCAAGGAGTCTGCTTCAGGTTTAAATTAACCTAAAGTTCTTGTAGGCAAACACAAAGTACTGACAGTTCTATGAATAAAGAGAACTCTATAAATAAAGAGAGGGCAATTATTCATATGCTCTGAAATGTATACTGGTCACTGAGAAATAAGAAATGGATTTTGGAATATTAAAATACATACGAGACACTGTCTTAATTAGATTTCTGTATCAATTTAGAGCTTAGAAGAACATCAAAAGGCTTGATTCAAAAGGAAAAAAACAATACCTCTGATTTTCTAAGTAACAGCTGACAGTTTAATTTTACTGCCATCTTCTTGATTGTAATTTGGCAACAGGTTTTTTTCTATTTTAAATGAGATTCTATAATAACTCCTACATTACACTGAAATAAATAAGGGTTTAACTTTGGCTTTGTTCACGATCTTAGGCCAGAAATTGATTTTTTTAATGATTTATCTTGAAATTAATATATCCAAGATACTGTTGAAACATTAAAACTATCTTTCCTTCCAAAATAACATGATTTATGGAATACCTGAAAATATGGAGCAAAGTATGAAGCTTCTGCTTATCAGCTGAGTTAAGCAATTTAGTGAGTTAGACTTCAAGCATTTAGAAATTTTAGAGACATTAACTACTTGAATCTACACTTCCTGGTCAATAAATACATCTGGACTTGGCCATGCTTCTTTACTGGCAGTGCAGGCAGCTGCTTCCCTTGTCAGTACCTCACCTCCAGCCAGGTAACAGAATGACCTGGATCTGAGAATCCTCAGTTAACCATAGCATTACAGGTATTCTGCATTCATGCAATAATCATAAGTCACTTTGGGCAGTCCATTTTCAGAAGGTGACTGCCTTGCTCTCCAGACTGAAATCTCTATTGTCTCAGCCTTGTGACTCATAATGCACCTTTAGTCATATTTTAACCTTCAGCATTGCACTCTCTGTCACATTTTAGTGCTTAATACACGCTGTTGAGCACAGCAACATCACACCACCAGATAAACCTCAGTGACTTCTGCATGAAAAACAACTTCACTCACCTTTTTAATAAGAGTTCCTTTAATTTGAATGCTTAATATGAATGTTCCCCTTTGATATGAATGTTACATTCATGCCCTTGGCATACTTGCTGATAATAATAACAACAATACTGTGTGTATACAAAAGGGTAAAACAGGATTATTTTTTGCCATATTATAAAACCATGTTGGTTCACTGGGTTTCATCTTGTTAGACCAAATGCCTCTTTTTTTTTTTTTTTTTTTTTTTTAAGTCTATTGTATTATAAGACACAATAGATTTGGGGATATTACAGGAATGACTTGAATCTCTTTATATTTAAAGGCACTTTCCCTACTTTTGTGTATTTTATATGGAATTTAATGGAATAATGGTAGCTGGGGAGAGGTGAAGGACCCCCAAAGTGCAGTTGGTATTTCAGATGTGGCAATAATTTATTCTATGGCTTTACAAACCATATGGATTTACAAACCTGTATTCAGGTTTGTAAACAGGGAAACAGGGAAACAAAAGTCCCTGGGCTTTTTCAAAAAAGAGAAGATATCAAGCAATATGATATGGAGATGATAATCCTCACCAGTCCAACATCACATTAATAAAAAGATAATGGGATTTAACCTGATATAGTCTTTAAAGGCAATGAAAAAAAAATTGTCCTTCAGTTGTTTTCACCCTTTGCTCAGGGTTCACCTCAAGCATAATTCCACTGAGATTTCAGAACCTACTTGTAAAGTCTAAGGGAAATTAATTGGAAAACCTCCTTTATGGAGAAATGTATGGAAGTTTGTGGAAGTGAAGAGGTGATAAGCTTTACTTGTATCTTAGTGAGAGACAGTGAGAGACTGAGTGGGACACCAGCAAACACAGACTGGTCTCTGCAAATGTGGCCAGTGAAATGCATAATTAAATTCTCCAGCTTTTGCTTCATTAATAGTTCCTACTAGCTATGGCCTTGTTTTCACAGCACAGTAACCAGGAATGGGAGCTTGGCCAGACCCCTGCAGAGGGGGGCTGTGGTGAGGGGGCAAGGACCACACTCTGATTCCCCACGGGTCACCAGGCAGAGGCAGCTCCCTTAGCTGCATTTCTTTGCACTGGTGTCTCCTGCAACTCCTAATGAGGGGATCCTGAGGAAAAGAGTGATGGAGACAAAGAATTTATTTCCTGATAACTCTTTCAAGTGGCAACTTAGCTTAAAGCACAGTCCCCAGCCATCAGAGTGAAACTCCAGTGGCTGATGGACACTGCTCCTTCCCTCTTATCATGGGCTACAGAAACCCTACACGTTTTCAAACTGAGTTCCTTACAACCTCCTTAGTAGCCCTTCAATTAACTAGGAGGTTTGCAAATAGCTTCCTAAGCTTTAATCTGCTTGCTTTTATCTTTTTCCTGCCTCTTTGGTGGATTGCCCAGACAGGATAAGCAAGTGGCAAGACAAATACTTTCAGAGGTGGGGAAATATTGACTTCACAGTGTAGAAAATGCATGTCTTCCAGTAATGGAGTCTATATTTTAATTTAGCAACTCTTATTTCTGGGAAAGGGTAAAAGGATGTCACGTTTCATCCAGTCTACTGGGTGTATTTAAATTAGCATTCTAATTTGGGTCTGGAGTAAACTCTTGAAACTCCAGGGGTTGGTTCCTGTCTGACCTGCTGTGTGGCTGTAAACAGGCACAATTGTGAATTATTTAAAGCTTGGACAGAGCAAGCAGTTCTTGTTGATGCTGCAAGAGAGGTCTTCTGCTGCTTAGGTCTGTTTATATATATATTATATATGTTTATGTATATATAACATATCCCCAGGCTGGAGCTGCTTCAATCAAAGGCAGACTTAGGTAAGACAGTGAAAATTCCAGAACGAAGGGAAAAGTCAAGATTCCTCCACGAGGAAAGCAAATCTGCTTGGCTTTCCAAATTTGGAATCAGCAGCATTGCTACCAGTGGGACAAAAGGACCTGTGCTGTTTTCTAGCTGTGTCCAAAGACTGCACACAGGCACCATCAAAAAGTTCACTGGTAGTGTCAAGAGTATCTTCTATTTTCTTACTAATCTTGGAGGACTCCTTCATGAAGTCTGAGCTAATTCTGGGCTGCCTTTTAAAATTTTTTTCTTCCATCAAAATATTGTAAAGAAATTTACAGGAGGAACTTCAAAATATCAGCTTCCTCTGAGTATGTTTAATACTCAACATTTAATACTGAGTATGTTTATGGCTACTCTATGCAAGAATTTTATTTACATGCATCCTGAGAAGGTGGTAATAAAGTCAGCCTGCATGTCCTCAGCCATCAAGGAAGGGATTGTGTAAAGTGTGTCCCATTCTTCTTTAGACTCACAAGATGTGAGTGCTCAGCACCTTTCTGAAATCCAGAAGGGATATATCAATGTGCAGCAGACTTCTGGTGATTAAATACAAATATGTTCAGTAACTCTAAAATGTTTTTCATAATCTGCTTTTACAGGCTTAATAATCAAGGTTGAAGAAAACTTTGTTTTTTTCAAATCTGGAATTCATTAAGACAATAAATAGTAAAGCAAACACTAAACATTAAATGAGGATATAGTAAATGTTATTTTATTCAAAGCTTCACCTTGGAAAAAAACAACAATCTCCTCAAATCACACAGGACTTGGAAGCATTGGAAAATACAATAAGATAGAAGTTGTGAAAATCATGCATACCCCCAAATAAAAAAAAGGAAGGTAGAAATGAAGAGTCCTTTTTCCCCTTCTAGTGTTAAATGAAGACAGATGACAAATAATATTGAAATGGATAATAAATAATATTCTCTGTAATCTTTAAAATATCCACTACAATGTCATGAGACATCGTAGCTCTAGTAAAGGATTATCTGGAAATATAATCCTCTCTTCCTTTAATTCGATGGGATTTTCCTAAAAAGTGAAATTATTTTGATACAATTTAATACAGTTCAGTGAAAAGTTATTATTTCTTAATAGAAGTTTCAAAGGATTTAAAGCTATCTAAACATTAAGTTTTCATATGATGCATCATTAGCAGAACTACAGTTTCTCATATTGTACAGGGTTTTGGAGCACAGCTCTGGAATACCCAGTGCACACCTCCCAGCAGCAGAAATTAGGCAGCTGGTTGCATGGTTTCAGGTAGATCCCATCTCTATTATTCAAAAGGTTGCTTACTAGAACAGAAATTTCACCCTTTTTGGTGAAGTGGATAATACTCACTTTAAATCCATACTTACATAGTTTCTGGATCAAGATTGTCACTGAAGCTCTTGATTTTCAGCAAAAGATTATTTTTCAGAGCCACATGGAGATTAAGTGAAATAGTATTGACTTTGTAGCAGCTGCTGAATTATTTAGTGATCTTTGAAAAAAATAATCAAGAAACTTCCCCCAGGAGCCTTTTTCTCAGTCTCCCCAAGTGCTGTGATTTGAAGTAGGGCTTCAGTAATGTGCTCAGCACAGAAAATTCTGAATATTCCATTGGACATTAATAAAAGAACTAAAAGATTCCTGTTAAACAATGGGATTTTTAAAGATACAAAGAGCATCCAGGCACTGTTTATGAGGCTGAGGAGAAAATTGTGAAGGAAAATGCTTGCTATCTAACTATCTTTTGATAGTTGGAATAATCTCCTGACTCTTAAATAATTTCTTGCGCATCATCCTGCTCATAACAGAGGAGAGAGGAAGGAGGGGGAACTAGCTGATTCTTTCCTTTCTCTAGAATTTTCTCGCTGCACAATCCTAAAACAAACTAAGATTCAAGGGACTTCTGAAGGCCCAGGCTCCTGATTAAAGCAGACAGATTTTGAGGTTATTTCATTCTTATTTTGTAATATTTTAAAATATAAATATCATAAAATATTAAAATATACTCTTTTATTCTGATGTTATTTTATTCTTATGCTTTTTTATTCATAAGTAGTTTTATATTATATTATTATTTTGATGTTATTTTATGTATTTATGATTTTGATGCCTAGTGCTTGCCCACCCACCCTGTCTCTGGGCACCTGGCTACCAGCAGCACCAGAGAAGGGAGTGACCACTTGGCCTCTCCTAACCATAGCTCCAGGCTGTGTCTGGAGAAGGCTCTGAGAAAATTTATATCCTCTTGTCTCAAAGGACAAGTTTGAGGCCACTTGTCTCTCCCTGGCAGCTCCATATGGGGTATTTCCCCTGCCTCTCTGGTCATGTGAAAGGGAGATTTGGAGCTCCCCCTTCTCTTCCCACCCAACAGAGTGAGGACCACACACACACATACTCTTTCAAGCTCAGGCAGCACAGTTTGAAGAGGGGAAAACTGCAACTCCAAGGCAGTCGTGTCAGCAGGACATCCCAGGGAGTTACACTTCTACTACCAAAAAGACATTTCAAAAATATTGCTACTCTTCCATAAAATTCATGGCTTTGCTGTGCTGCTTTTCTAACAAAAACATGCCATAGACCTGCCCATATAACTGCCTTCTGGAAAGCAGACCTTAAAATAGCTTCTCTAAGATAAACAAGACTATTTCTTCTACAAAAATACTGTCTATACCAAAAACTATGCTGGTATAACAGTACAGATGGAGCAGGAAGATTCCTCAGGATGGATTCTTCCCTTCCAAGTCTGGCTGTCCACAGTTGGATCTCTCAATCTATTTTCTGGCACGTAGCCAAGAGATCTGATTTTCATGAGTGTTCAGCACTAGGCAGATTCCCAGAAAACAGTTTACTTTTTAGTAGCTAATGCCACTTTTAGAAACACTGAAAGACAGACAAATCTGGGTCGAAGGGTTTCCTCCAACTATTTGCATATTGTATTTTTTTTTTCTGTTCATCTTGCCTAAAAATAGAACAAATGCTACCCATTTAATTAATTTTAACTCCCTAAATTAAAGAAAAATCCCTTGCTTAAACAGCATGTTGCATTACAGCTCTTCAGTAGCCTCTGGGAAATGGTACAAGCAAAATGACATTCCTATCCCATGTGATATATGATTCCTCCCAGGGAGAAAGTCAGGAACACAGATAACACATTTTCTCCTTCTAGTTTTCATAGACATTATTTTGCAGTGCATGCAACTTTTTGTTCAAGTATTTATAAACATCTTGAACAAACTTTTAGGCAGAATGCTTTGAAATGAAAGATGTGATTACTATGGTTAGGTAATGGAGAAAAAAATGAGCCATCACAGAAGGAGGAAAATGGAATTTATGGATTGTTTGTTGTTAATTAAGTAGAACACACACATGTGCACACTCTGTCTGAGGAAGCACAGCCCAGCAGGAGCAGTGGTGTGGGATGTGCTGCCTTCTGGCTTCTCTCCTGGTGCTGAGGGGCACCAGCCAGGTCTGGGTGCCTGCTGTGGGAAGGGAAGCTCAGACTTTTCTGAGAGGAGCAGTGGGTGATTGATAGGGTTGGGATCACCAGGTTGCTCTTCACTTGCTAATGTGAAATGTTAATACACATTGCCCTTCATTTAGGATTTCTGGCACTGTCCCAGCCTAGTCCTAATAAAATATGAAACGGTGCATTGTAGATTGCTACTGCACAGAGGTTTTTGGAATGGCACATCCATACCTTTTTATGTCGTTTTACTTGCTGATATTTGAACACAATGAGGAAGTCTGCCTGCCTGCTCTAGTTAGCACTTGTAGTAGGGGTTTTTTAAAGTAATTTCTGACCTTGTTAATGTTGTTTAGTGTCCTTGAGCTTAGCTTTAATCTTAAATAAGAGCACAAGAAAACGCTATGTTTTCAAAGGCACAGCTGAAAAGCCATCGACAACAAATATTTGTAATATTTTTATTCCACTTTACCAAACTCTTCTACTTGTTAGGAGCTCTGATTCAACCAAGTTAACAAGGTTATCAGATGATATGTCTATTGTGTTTGTTGTGGCTTGCTTGGCTGCGTTCCTGCAGCAAACAATGCAGGAGAGATGCTTTGTTGGAGCAGCAGGATGGAGGGAGCGGGGTGGGGATGGGGGTCAGGGCGCTGCCAAGGCCCCTGAGGCTGCGGGAGCTCCTTCTGCGGTCGGGATTTATCAGCCTCTCTCTCCGGGGGCTCCGGGCAGCCCCTGAGGGTCCGGGACAGCCCGGGATTCACCTCTGGGAATCTCCAAAACCTCCGCACACCATAGCAGGGATACAGGCAAGGAGGACACTGCAGGCATGAGCTACCCAAGCTGACACGTGCTAAAGACCTTGTAAGAGAGGTAATTAAAAGCATTTTAAGGGATTAAATCTGTGCATTAGCTTAAAAACACGTTTCCAATCACCTCAGCCTATGCCAGAATGCCAAAGTTACAACAGTTTAAATTACCAGTAAAAAGGCAAGATCATTGCATGCTCCCTTTTCTGCTCTTGTGTGTAAATGCCAGGTGCATTCAACTTTCCCCCAAGCACTGTCATAATTTTGCTGTCTCCCTGCTGGCATAATTAATATATGCAACTGTTGCTATCTAAAGAACAGAGGGTGCCAGGGCAGCAGCTGCACAGTTGGAAAACTCACATTAGCATCATGCCAGTTGGCTGGCAATTCTAATCACTTTTGTACTGTCATGACACTTTGAGAAGCAGAAAAAATATTATCTTCTTTTACAGTACCAGTTGGTAAAATGGAAGTAACAGGAGTACCTCATGTGGCTACTGCAGGATTTATAGCACGGCTCAGTATTCAATTTTTTTCTGGAATGGCGTATGTGAAAGTACATAAGACATCATGGAAATCTTTGATGCTCTTTCCTCTTCTCTTCCCTGCTTCCAGTAACTTTCAAGCTGCTAATGTTACTGTTTATACTCCTGCCAATAACTAGTGATTACTTAAGACATCAGTGGATCCCTTGAAAGGCATTAGATGTTTTATTCAACACCTGTAAAGACTAAAATCTGAGGTGTTTCTTTGAACTTTTAATAAGTGACTGATAAGAAAACTCACTCTGCTCAGTTCTCCACTGACAAGTAAGTTGTGGTGAGCATCCTGCTTCTGGACAGGATGGTTCAAAAATTGTATTCAAACGTGATCTCAGCTATAACATACCCAAATCACTGCTGCCTGTGTGCAAACATCGTGCTGGCCAGGGCCAACAGCACCATAACTCAAACTGTGTGTGAAGCCATCACCCCCAGCAGTGTTTTAGCAGGTGTGAGCACAGTGCCAGGCCCCAGCACCTTCTCCCATAAAGGTGTGTGCCTCCAGCCGAGTCTCCAGCACTGTGCCCTCCCCTGTTCCTCCTCCTCCTGTGGCTGCCACTGGCCCTTGCAGTGCCTGCCCAGCCCCAACTGCTCCTCAGCCCCTCTTACCACTGCCTTATACACGTGCTGATTGCCCATAGTTACCAGCACGTTTCTTCACTGTTCTCATTCTCTAAAAGGTCTCTATGGCTTTTGCAAATGCTTTTTCCAGGAGGTGAAGCCTCAGTTTCATCTTGTGGCTGCTGAAGTCTTTGCATGCCCCGTGTGCTCCTTACCCTTTGAATTCAATCAGATCACATTCAGTCTCTCAAGTCACTGCAGCTCTTGGCTTCACTTAGGGAAACACCCCAAACCCACCCAACAAAACCCCCCTGATGTGTTATTTCAGTGGGGTGCCTTCAGAAGGATGTAACCTGGATGAGACAGGGAGTGTGGAACAGCCCTGATTCCTACAGCTCTCTGTGTGTCAATGCACCTCAGAGCTGCTCTCACAGTGTCCAAACTCACAGCTACCAGAGGTTTACCAAAATAAATCACTCAATTGCCTTCAAATCTAGGGGCAGACTGGGGTGCTCAACACCCTTTATGCTTCTCTGTTGTGTGAAGTCAGCTTTGGGGGCCAAAGGAGAAGCCGAGAGAAAGGATGGTGGATTCCTTCTCTCCCCTCTCCTGAGAAAGGGGCAGGTGCTCTGAAACAGTTCATGTCTTCATCCAGGTGTGCCCCTTGCTGGGATAAAAGTTTCTCCAGTTAGCATATTAAAAAAAAGCCTACTGTAAAATGCTAATGAGGGCACTTCTGGACTGCTTTTTTTGGGTAGCAAAAAACGTGTGTTTGTGCCATGGACAAGAACTCATTTATAAGTTCAATAAAATCCTTGGCTCCAGACAAAGCCTTGCTGGGTCACATTCATTTCAGGCCACTGCAGTAAGGTATTTAACTGAGGATATTTGATGTTGCTTGCTTCCTAGCACTTCAAAATCAGTTTAACTTTCAGGTCAAATACAAACAGGGCATGCCTTGTTCGTTCCAGTAAAGCATATGTTACTAGAATTCATAGAGAGTCAAATGTGACTCTTTCAAAGGGAAATGTCAGAAGATCCAGAAGGTTTTTTGTCTGTATTTCTTTATTTCTAAATGCTGATTTGCATCAGAAGTTCACTCCTGGCAATTTTCTTTGTGCCTGTAAAGTTTCAGTGAATAGAGATGAAAACAACTCACGTGGGGACTCCACTAAAATGTCTTATCCCTATAGGAGTAGGTAACCAGGTCCAGTCCTTGTGGTTCAGGAAACAGTGATCTACACAAAGGGCACCAGATGCCTCAGAAGAGCCTTTGAGCCTCCAGATCCTTTGAGGATTTTATTTTCAAAACTCTGTTGTGAGAGAAATATTTCAGTAAAAGAGACACAGTTGACTAATTCACCACTGTGCTGTACAGAGACATCTCAGTCTTCTGGGTTCCATAGGCTGAAATCCCTCTTGAAGAACTGCACTTATAACCTTTCAAACACTGTGGCATCCCCTACAAGCCCTGAGACAGGTCCCCCCACCATCTCTCTCCCCCTCCCAAAAACAAACAACCAAAAAGCCAACTCAAAACCCCAAAGGACAAAAAAACCTGAACCCAAACTCTACAAAACAGAAAAAAAAAGAGAGAAATTTAATGTTTCACATGGAGGACTCCTGAATAGCACAAAACCATCAAAACATTCTGGGGACACCAGTGAGGGACAAACTCAGAGTGAGTCAGGAATGCCATGTTGTGAAAAAGGCATACTATGAATTAGGGTGCATAAAGGAGGCTATGGCTTTTAAGGCTTGTCAAAGACAGTCCCATCTTTGTTCTGCATAGTGGAGACTTGGCTGTGTTCAACTCTGGACACTGTGCTCAAAGAATAGAGAGTGTGCACAGAAAGGTAACAGGATGATCAAAGTGGTTCTTACATTCTTGGTATGGAAAAACACAGCAAATGTGTGTATTATTCTCCATTCTGGAAACAGCAGGTCACTATCTTATATTTTCATAACAGAAGATCTAGACAGTATCCAACACAGGAGTCTTTTTAGCATGCCCTCAAGTATCTTTGATGCTCCTTTGAGTAAGTATTTGTGAAAGCTCATAGGTTCAGGTGTTCTCAGAGGTGAGTTGAAAGCAAGCAGGAATTTTGGAGGTATGAACTTTGAATGTTGATACTTAGCAGAATTTTGGTTTCCCTGCATCCTTTAGAGAAAAGGCTTTCTTGGACAGATGATGGGCAAGAAGGAAGATCCCAGGGAAGCACAGGCTGCTCAGCCTGTCCTCAACCTCTGGGACACCAATATTTTAGAAAGTTGCTTCCAGCCACATGAAACAAGAAGGTTGATTTATTAAGGGCAGATTATGCCTGACTAACCTGATTTCTCTGAGGGACTGACTGGCAGTGTGGATGAGAAGTGGATGCTTACCTTGCCTTCAGCAAGACCTTTGTCAGGATCTCCTAAACTATCCTTAAACTGGTGAGTTATAGATTGGATGGTGAGTTACAAATTGGACTGTTGGGCTAAAACAGGGATGATCAGCAGTACAAAGTCCAACCACTAGCAGGGTAGTAGCTGAGACTCTTGATGTTCATAATCTCCATCCTTGGAGAGATTTAAAAGCACTACAGGAAGTTGTTGTGAGAGCCACCTGCTTTAACCAGACCTCCTTCAAGCAGCAGGTTGGGCCAGGTGGCCTCTGGTGGTCCCTTCCAAGCCCCAGGGCCCAGTGCAAAGCACTGGACTGGAGTTTCCTTAGGCCATGTACTTAATGCAGTGGCTTGTTTCACAGATCAGGATGAGTAAAGGACAGTTATAGCTATGGAATCCTTCAGTTTGAATGAAAACTGAATTTAAATTAAAACTAAGTGGCCAGGCTGTTGGGGATTAAGATGCTTTTCCAGTGTTGAGACTGTGGTCTTGTAGTGTAAGTGAGCAGGGAACCTACAGTAAGTCCTGGTGGTGCATCAATCTCCCTGGCAGCTCAGCCTCCTACTGCTCCCTAGCTGTTCACCTGGGAGGTGTGAGAAGACAGAGAAGATCTCTTTGCCAGTAGAAGTTTTTCTTTGATGTTAGATTAGGTGTGATTGAATTTCTTAGCCTTTTCTGTCCTGGGAGCATGTTGGTGTGCATGCTGTTTTGCAGGAGGCAGTAATATGCCTGCTAAATGTGAATCTCTCCCCTGCTTCCCTTTCCCTATGGAACCAGGAATACAGGTGTCTGTAATTTATTTAATACTGTTATACATGTTTCACAACAAAGTCTGGCACTCTTGTCACAGCTAAATGCCATTCTTCAGGATTCAGCAATGATAAAGTTTACCTTGTACTTGAAAGAAGTTTTAATGTGAATCACGAATTCTTTTGTGCCTGATTTATCAGGAGTGTGTAGTATGGTAAGGGTGTCTGGGAATGAATCACTTTCCAATCCAAGCTCTACAATACTACTGGCCTATTGAAATTAAAGATAAAATACCCTTTAGGCATTTCAAGCCTACTGCTAAAATTTCAGTGGAAAGTTCCACACCATGCAATATTGTTGATGAGCTGGTGCTTTATTTGAAGTTCATGCCTATCAACCAGAAGGCACATGGCTCTGAATGTAAAAAGGATTTTAAAATAATCTTTTTCTAAAAAGTTTTTGAAGGATGACAACTAAGTCATTTGTGGCTGGACATAGATATCATACCATAACCTAATCAGAGGAGGTAACATCTTCATGTAAGTGCTATAGAGGTCAACATCTGAACTGAGATATCCAGTGTTTAGGACTCAACACATGCAGAACTTATAAACTGATTGGGACTAATCTAACAGATTCAGGTGAGATCTCAGCTCCTGACATGTCTTTATTCAAAACTAAAAACAAAGGGAAGAATAACCATCCTTCAAGAAACTAGAGATTGGTATATTTTTCAAATTTTCCAGCAGAGTTTCCTAGGCAAATATAGCTTTTATGAGTTTGTCACATGTCTGTTATTCCTCTTTAAATATTTTTAAAAATTCTGTAGCCCACATATGTTATAATTCAAAGCTATTATTTCTGATTGGGCTCATGCAGGATGTGCTCCCTGGGCCAAGAAATGCAAGAGCAGAAATTCCATGAGACATGACATTTCAAAAACACCCCCAGCAAGCCCCACATGTGATTCTGTAAGACTCTCAACCTGTTTTTATATATTTCATGCATGTACACACAAACAAAAATTTTAGTTGTTTCTCAGTGTTCAGTGAAATTTCAAATATAAGATTTAGTCATTATTGTTCCTGGTTCTAGAAGAGAGCTGCTGTTGAGATTAGATACCAATAAATATAATAATTAAACACTATCAATAATGCTTTAGAACTCTGGGTAATGTCTCTATTGTCAGACCTCCCCTTCTAATTTCTCTCTTTTCTACTTATATTGTAATCTTTACAAGAAAGGAACTTTCTCAAAACACATTTTTATAAAACTCTTGCATGGTTGGTCCTCTGGGCATGAAAATAATAACGAAAAAACTCCAGTAATAATATTTTTTTTGGACTATCATGTGGGAAAAAACCACAAATATGTGTAGGATTAATGTGCTGTTAGGGTGGTAGACTCACAGCTCTGTCTTGTGTGTGCCTAACTCTCTTGAGTAACATGTTTGCTCTACTGAACATAAGTAGACTTTTGTAAAATGAACAAAACAGAGATCTTAATTTAAACTTCAGGAAAAAAAAAGGCTTGTATTCCACCCTTTGCTCTCCAATTTTGTTACAATTCAAGTCCTTAGGAAAACAAAATAAATCTAGATAGTCTAGATTGTTTTGCTTAGTGCTATCACAAAATATAAAAAACGTAGAAAAGAACAAAATGAAGGAGAAAATAATTTAACTGGTATAATAATCACTTAGAAATCAAAATTTGTTAATCAACTTTTTTAAACTCCTTAAGTAATTCATTATAAAAGAGGCATGCCTTTTGTGAGAATTATTAATTTAATTATAACAATGTCAAACTTCAGGATCAATTATCTTGTGAGGGGCTTTTTGTTTGTTTTTCATCGTCATTGCTGTTGTTGCTGTTGTTGTTGTTTAGTAGTAAATTCCTCTTAGCCTTCAAACTCCTTGGGATAAGAACTGTCTTGGAGTCCTGTGCTTGCAGAGCCCAGCAATAGGCAGTACAAATAATCATAATTTCACCTAATTTATGCAGTTATAAATAAGGGTGGTTGTTGGGTCATCCTGTCCCAGAAACATATTCCTTACCAATGCTGATTTGAAACATTTTTGGCATTTCACTATTATTGTTTTCCAGTTTTCTTATGAGTTATTTGCCTGGGAAAGATTTCTTGAGGGGATTTGGCAGCAGGCTTGGCTGCTGGGCTTTAGGAATGACTTCTTTTTCTTATCAGAGATATAAAGGAACAGGGCAATATTATTTCATGTCATCTCAGGTTTGTGGGATCAGAGATTGGAAGTGCAATGTTCCAGTGAGCTTCCATGGAAAGTTATGTAATGAAAAACCTGTGTTCTTTCACTCCCTCAAGTGCTTAAGATGTTATATAAGCTCTCTGACTTTGTGTAAGGTATTAAGAAATTTCTGGCAGTTATGATGAATTAGACATAACACCCATGTAGGCTATTTGGATGTCAGTCCTTCTTCTTTGGAATTTGACAAGCTGGACCAACTTAAAGTTGTTTAACTTCACCCTTTTTTCCTCCCATGGAAATCTTTAATGTGCTTCAATGTAGTTCTGGATTTGAAAGTTTCTCCTGCAGCCTTCTGTGGAGTGACTCCCTGATTTCAAGGTATATGCAGCAGAAAAAAGAAAGAAAGAAAGAACCCAAGTACCCAGGAAGAGGTGCATTTTTATATCTGTGTCCTTCCTCACAGAGCACCGAGGCAAAGGGTGGGACACATTCCAAAAGGTGCTGGCTGTGCCTGCCGTGGCACTGCAGGGCTGGGATGGGTTTTTCTGAGATAACCCCCTGGGGATCACTCTGCACAGTTATTCCCTCCCAGAGGGGTGTTGTGCCCTCTGTGACACCCTCTGTGGTGTCCTGTCTCGTCCTTTCTCACCCTGACTGCTGTGCTGGCCAGTACAGGCCAGTGGGAGGGCGAGTCTATAGTTAGACAGCAACAAAGTGAACTTGCTAATTTCTTCAGTGTGCCCAGTCTTTCTCTGCTGGTGGAAATATGGTGATGAATTAAAGTTTTTGGTTTGGCTGTGGGGGTTTTTTTGTTAGTTTGTTGTTTTTTCTCTTTTACTTGTCTAGCTATGTCTTTTTGAGAGATATAGTCAAAGGCAGAACTTAAAATTCTTCCCTTTTTCCAAGGCCCAAACCTCCTGAATTTTGTGCAGGTTTAAAATCAAAGCTGTACCTAACAGTGATAAACAATTCAAATCCTCCAAATAATAAAATAAATAAAGCTTTATGGAAAAAGAAAAATCCTTAAGCTAGAAGTATGCACACTATTGATGTTGGGAATGTTTGAGCTGGGCTGAGAAAAGCTACCTTATGGTATCTGAGGACCTTGACCCCATGCTGAAATCCATCAGATTGTGACTTGACATCCAGATTCACATTTAGTTGCTTACTTTCATCTCAGGTTTTCCATGAGTGGAAGTTTCAAACAGAAAGATATTGCTTGGATATTTACACCACAAATTTCTGTAGTTTCTTGCCAGTTATTAAACTGAAGTTCAACGCTGATCTTGTGAGCTGCAAAGAAATCCTAGGTCTTACAATTCCATCCTGAAAGAAGCTGAACAGAAGCACACACAGACTATTGGTGTTCTTCACATCAATAGTTGCACATCTTGTGGTGGGTCAATGGCAGCTTCTGAGTGTCTTAGTACTGGAAGAGAAATTGAGATTGTCTTTCCTTTCCTTTTTTTTTTAAATTAATTAATTTATTTACCTTGAAATTCCTTCAGAATAACATTTGCATTTGTTTAAACTGTGAGCAAAATATAAAAGGTTAATGCACTATTAGCCCATTTTAGCACTTATTCTAAAATTTTCAGTTTTCACTATCTCCTGCTTCTCACAAGATTAAGCAAAAAATAATTAACAGAGATACCAAAGCTGAACAAGTAACAGTATTAATCCACTGATTTTTTATGTTTGCTCTGTGTCATGGGTTTGTTCGAAACCGGGCAGAAACACCATTTAATGTAGCGGTTTCACATTCACCTGCTCGCCTGCTCACACCAGGCAAGAGTGCAGTGTAGTGGTTTCATGAGAATAAGGATTAAGAGAAATGCAAAACCAGGCCTAAACTTCAAAGATAAAGATAGTTTATTAACAAAAAACAACAAAATCAAAATCAACCCCCAGGTGGTTTCTTCTTCCTCCCCAGCCCTCCACCCAAGATGGTTCCTTTCTCCCACCTCATTTATCTTCCTTTACCACCATCCTTCTCACCAACAACACAGAGAAACAAGCTTAGAAAATCTTTGGTCAATTTACCACTTTTAAAATAGGCTTTCATCAGTTCAATTGGAAGAAGAGTCTCTCTTGTTTTACTATGGAGATTTTCCCACAAGAAACACAAGTCTCTC
>VZTR01028943.1:0-54249 GCA_013400775.1 Chaetops frenatus | reverse complement strand
AATCAACAAAATGCAGTCTTGTCAGTAACTAAGACTCTTTACTCTTAGCTATGGACAAGGGATCTTCTGTGCACCTTCCATCCCAACCTATACATTTATACTAAAGTAAAAATAGCAAAACAAAAAATAACGCTCTTTGATACTGCATTTTCCCTTGGTATCAGGAAAATGATTCAGTTTTGTGGTTTCCAGTCAGATAGATGCAGGCAATGACCAGAGGACAGAAGTGTAATGGGTAAATCAATTTTTCTCCTTTGCTTTCCAGAAATATTTTGCTTCTCCCCATTCCTTAGCATTTATAGCTGTCTTGAAGTTGAAAAGCAGATTTCTGCTGAACCACAGCCTAAGGAAACTCCTCAGTGTACATGAAAAGCAAGTTACTCTCCAGGGAAATGGCAAGAGATTTCAGCTTTATGTCCAGAGATCTGAAGAGATGAAACATCAAATAGATACAAAACATTCAGATACAGCAAAGAGTAAGAAATCTTTATACTCAGTCTACGAGTAGCACCTTTTTAATGCACTCTTGTCTACAAAATCACTTCCTGGAAATCTATTCATGCCTGTGCAGAGACCCTGCATTAGTCTGAGAAATGACTAAACCCTCTGAATTACTTAGATGACCCAAAGTCAGAAAATTTTACTTCTGTGATGCTCAGCTGCTGGTATAAATCAGAATTACAATTTCAATCAAAGGGGAAGTCTAGACCAAAACACATCATCCATCAAAACTATACCTTGGATACCTAAGGTGTGTGACAGGAAAATAGGCACATGCCTAATGATACACAACAGAAGACAACGATTATCTGCTGAACCAAGATGTTGTTTTGGAAAGAGAATGACTGGTACATATTCATACAACTATTTGTGTTTGCAGCTCAGCACACCAAAAGGCAAAGCAGAGCAAAGGTCTGTGTGGGGTTTTTCCTCCCCTGGTTCTGAGGTATTCCTCACAGTAGAAAGCTTATTTAAAAAAAAAAAAAAACTAGTATTGAAATAGATTTGCACCATAAAGATAATTTCTTCACACTGCTGTTTCAGCTAAAATATTATCTGGTCTCAGCAGAAGTGTTAATATTTGAATTATCCATTTTTTTTTTCCTTTTGAACTGCAAGGAAGTTACATGATACCAAATAACTGTGGCAGGGGACAGAAGAAAGCAGTCCAGATAAACAGGAGGAGAGTAGAAAGCCTAAAGATGTGAGAAGGGGAAGGATAAGTCTTTTTAGTTATTTTTAAAGAAATAACACAGTTAATATTTACAGAGCATGTTGCATCTGGAGGGATGTGCAGGTGTTCGGGCACATTCTGGAGGTACCAGAAATATCCAGGCCAACATTTTGAAGTCAACACTGGCGTTTTAATCAACAGTCTGTTCTGTCTTTGCACACACATTTCCTGAGGGTGTTTCCTACCTCCACCAGAGCATGGCACAAGCAGCTTGTGCTTGCACCAGGGAGATGCGTGGGGAAAATGACTTTTTAAAGCATATGGTAAGCTAGGCTGGCTCCATGACAAATAAGTTGTATGTTGCCTGCTAAAGGCCAGGATGAAGAAAAAACAGAGAAGGTGCTCAGGTTTGTTGGCTGAAACCAGTTATGGCCAGCTGTTACCAAAGTTTGTTTATTGTTTAACATTAATTTTGCTGCAATTCTGTGTCCAGTGAATAAAAGCCTTTAATCTCCAGTGCTTTGAGTATAGCACCTTTCAGGATAATGAAAATTCCCTGTTCTGCCCAGAGAGCACGTTAACAGTCTCTTCTGCCCTAAAACATTGGTCTCCACTGAAGTTAACAGGCCCTGCAATATCCAGCAGAACTACCACACATTTTCTTTCAGCAGTAGACTAGATTAATTTCCTTTTCTATAGTCTTTTTCTGCAGTACTACCATGTAGTGGTGCTTATATCACAGTCCACTTTGATTTAGTGGAAGAGAGAAAGTCCAGTGACTTGGGCTAGAGATGTTTTGTATGATTGAGGCAATTAGAGGACCTCATTTTTCTTGTTTTTTTTCAAGATAACAACAGGCCTACTACAGCTAGGTCTGTAATTCTTCAAGGCTCCTTATAGGCAATAGAGAGCAGGCTAAACTGTCTTAAGGGAGTGGTCCCCTTCCCTGACAATTCTGGAAACTGACTGGTGTCTTTAAAGTTAAAGGAGCAGCTGAGGCTTCAGCTTGCAGGGAATAATAGTACTATTCTACCCTTGAGAATATCACTTTAAAGACTACAATACATCCACACCCCATGGTCTGTGGATGTTGATAATTGTGGAATAAGCCTTGTAAGGACCATTCAGTATTATTAAGACCTGCATGAAAGTTTATGCTTAATTGCAGGTATGCTAGTTTGGAAATCTTTTTGAGTAGGACCACCCTGGAAAAATGTAGCTCCTTCTGACTGAAAGCTGTTTGACAAATGCACCAGTTTTACCCCTGAAGTGATTTAAACCCCTGCAGAGATAGAATTCTCATTTAAAGATTTTTTGCAACCAGTCTCTTAAGGCATCTTGGCAAGTTCAAAAATCCCATTTGTGGGTTTGTTCATGTGTAGATGTCTATAGCTCAGCTGGACAGAGTGCAGAGGAGAGTCAGGAAAACAATCAAAGACCTAGAAAACATGAGCTACAGAACTGGACTTGATGTCCCTGGAGAAAAAAAAAAAATAGTAGTATTTCCAAAGCATTTATAGGACAGGAGTCCAGACTGGTGGATCAGAGAAGATTCCTGTCCAAAGTCCAAGAGCAACATTCCACCAATCATTTCATCCAAAACCACATTCTTCTTCTTCCTCATTCTTTCACTATTCAACCAGTATAAAAGTACATCGATCCTTCATTATTTGAGCTTTTGTATTTTACTGAAACTATTTTTATTGTGGTATGGATGGGATTTCAGGGCAATGGTTACAAACTCAAACCTTCGTGTCCAGTACGAATACTGAGAAATCAACTTTTCCTAGGGAGCATGAAGCAATTTCAAACCATGTTTAGAAAGTGAGCTGTAATGGGAGGCCTTTACAAAGGTAGTTTGGAGGTTCTCATAATTTTTCTTAATTCAAGAAAAGATTAAACAAGACTGAAAAAGTAAAATAATCTCTAAAGTCTTTTTTCAAGTATTTGAAGCATATTGAAGTGTTTCCTGCCTAGACATTTCTTTGTGGGAGCCTAAGATGCTGTTTGTAGTTCAGATTTTTTCCCCATCCATCTGCTTTCTTGCGCCACCCTCATCAAGTGCTTACCTGGAGCAATGCATGCACAAAACACACATGGTCTGTGTGACCACATGCTATCCCAGACTGACAGTTGCATGTGAGTGCAGAAGGAGCTGCCTGAAACTTTTCCTTTTCTATCCCATCCACACTGAGTACCTCCAAAAGGAAGAAAAGGAGTCACAAGCCCTTACATTTGCTGTAAATTCGGCTGTGAACTACTGGTCTTCAAGGAAGAGGCCCTTCTCTGACACCAGTCCCAAGGCATTGCTTAATGTGGTATACCCAGACTTTGCCCAATGCTGCAAATGTCAGCAGCCATCCAAATATAAAATTTATCTGTTGGCTAAAATGTCAAAGGAATGGGGAGGAGGAAAAAGCAAACTCCTATAAGGCTTTTTACTTAATCTCCAGAGCTCCTTGATAGTTTTTTGTCAAAGCAGTATTTCCAGAAACTGATTAAAAACAAGCTGTAAGTTTATGGAGAGTCATTTATATAAAGATGCAACAAGGGGAAAATCAGAATTAAGCAAGTTCATTTCCTCCTGCTGGATAAAGAGGCTGGAGGGCAGCACTCAGCCATGCTGTGCACTTCCAAAGGCACAAAACTTCAAGCCAGCTAACTCCTGTGTATGCTGGTGACCTTGTGAATTAAGAGTTGTCTAGAGGCTTCATGTATAAACCTCGATTCTGCTGTTACAAGAAACACTATTTCCCTGCAGTATAAATAAAACCTACGTCTGGATTTCTGAATTCTTTGTTCACACTCCTATGTTATGGTTGTTCCTGAGCAGTTTTCTCTTTCCCCAGGAGGTGCAAGAAAGCAGCTTAGCTAAGCCAAACAACACTGCTTGCTGTATAAAAAGACTGGCTGGCTGTCTCTCTGGCCAAATACTTTTATCTTTGGTCTACTGGAACAGAGGAAATAGGGCACATTTTAGAGAACTCTTGAGGACAGGACTGCACCTAGGGAGAGCTGATATACTGACAAAGCCCAGGCAGAGGGAATGGATGTTTGGTTCCCAATTGAATAATACAGTTGGTAATTTGTTCATATGTGGCCAGATGGTGGATTCCAGACAGCTGCAAATGAGAGGGTACAGAAGAAACTGAAGCCTGGGCTAGTGCAGAGCTGCTCTCCTGCAAACAGCACCTACTGAAAGGTGTGGGAACATGGATTTGGCTTTTGGGTCAACAGGTAAAGTATGCATCTGCCACTCTGGGATCCATGGGTATTTCTTCCCCTCCCCAAGCCCTTTGTCATGCTTTACAAACCAATGAAAATGCTTTTGCCAATTTTTTGGCTGCTTTGGGCAGTAAACAGCATAAATATGTTCTACAACTAGTCACAGTCTAATTGCACCTATACATTAGGTTCCAGTTTTAGTTGCACCACCATGAACAGTAATATAATTATCAACACTTCTGAAAAAACAGATTTCTGGAGCCTTTATTTACATGAGTGCTGTAGCCCCCAAAATTGTCTATGTCTGCTCTCTGTTAGAGTACTGCATTTGGAAATAATGAGTAGGAGTTTAAAATAGGTTCAGCATGCAGCTCGCACTGTTTCCATCTCTGACATCCATGTGTGGTTTGGACAATCTGGAGCTTTCTTTGAAAGGCCTCCATCTATTTTGGAAAATAAATTTTTCCATTTGCTGCTATTAGGCTCTGCAAGTTGCAGAGCTTTAAGATGTCACTAACACAATAAACAATGATGTTTATAAGCAGTCTGATGGCTAAATAGACACATACAGGACCAAATATTTGCCGCACAAGCAATCAAACAAATTGATAAACACGAAGAAAATGTTTATGGAACTATAAACGTTCTATTATTAACCAGCAATCTGCATCTCTTCCTCCAATTAATGCCTAGAAAGGAGACGAGAGTCAGTTGAAACTTAATTACTGGCATAACACTTTGTTGATTAGAAATGCAGTAACAGTCATTGCTTCTACTCCATTTATACAGGGCCCGTAATAAGAAGCCAAGGGATGTCAGTGACTGCTTTCCTGCCAGTAGTGTCTGCAGCAGCAATAGCTCCTGGTGTAAATGCACTCCTCCACCCACGTCACTCAGCTTGGTAATTGCCTTGCCACTCACATAAAGCAAACAATTTCCGGCTCTGATGGGGTTTTGTCAGCCATGTGAAACCGCTTCTGCAATCTCTGCAGAGAGGTGCTAGGTGGGTTACTTTGCTGGATCATAACATGAAACTAATCTTGAAGGGAGTAGGTGGAAAGCGAGAGAGGTTTATGTGCTGGTAGGTGCTAGGAAAATGGTGCTTTCCATGTGATTAACGAAAGGGGAGTATTCAGTGAGGTGGAACTGAGACAAGAAGGAGAAGAAGGCAGAAGCAAAGGGAAGAAAGTTGCATTGCCATTTTCATAGCGTGAAGAACGTCTCTTAGTTCAGCACATCTTTCAGAAGCTCTTATAAAACCATATATACTTATTTCATAGGTAGCTGACCAGCAGTCAAGTATCAGCTTACTTCATATTTGGTCCTCCCCACAAACTGCACTCTTCTCACCATCATTTCACCATTCCCAGCCTGAAGCTGCAGATGCAAAGAGATTTCCTCTTGGTATGTGACACGCAGCACTCCTCTCACGTCACAAGCTCATTCCTAGAACAAGGTCACCCGGTGTTCAACATTTCCTTCTGCTTATCACCCGAGGTGAGCCCAGAGTGCAGCTCCAGGTTTCCCCTGGGACACCTGAGGCCCTTCCCAAGCTCTTCATGCCTCTGCATGACCCTGGCTTGACTTAGTAGAAGGACATGTGCAAGGACAACCTCTAGGATGGTAAGCAACAAATAACCTTGTCTGCTTGTAGCAAGGGAGACAAGACTTTGTTCTCCCTTGCCTTCCAGGTGGATTTATACTGAGGCTTTCGTGGACAGGTGTAAGAAACATTCAATTTTATACCTGTCTCATATGATGATTCAAAACTTTGTCAGAAATACTATTTCTGAGTAGCAAGTTGAGGACAGAGCAAATGGAAAGATTTACAGAAAAGTGCATTTCAAGACTCATTTTGGATGGAAAGATGTATCAAGAATAGAATAAAGAAGCTTAAAATTAAAGGAAAAAATGTTACCATCCCACAGTATCAGGCAGAGAACATCTCTAGTGTTATAATTCAAATTTTCCCCTGCTGGCATAAGGGACAGAATGAAACAGCCAAGCTCTCCATGAATACACACAATAGCTTTGCTTCTGTATTTGCAAAACAGACAGAGTGAAGTATTATGCACAATTCATGCAAGTTATTATAATTTACACATTTTTCCACTGGAAAAATAAAGCACAACTTATTGAAGTCTCAGAACTTGAGGACACCAGAAACACAAGGGAGTAGATGAGGGGCTGACTCAGAGACATGCACGTTCCACCAGAGAACTTGGTCTAATATCTGATAGGAAAAACACAATGAGCAAACCCATCTATTTCAGTCATTCCCTGTGAAGTTTTAGGTTTATTTCATATCTGCTGCTTTAATATTTGATATTGCTATCCCAAGATCCTATGACAGGACTGGACTTAACTGTCTTCAGTAAGCTTTCTATTTCTGAGCACTCTCCTGAGAGAGATGAATCATGAGGATCTTGAAAGCACCAGGCTCCTCATCCCTTCATAGCACTGTCTATATCTTAACCACAGCATCTACCTTTAGCAAGTAAAAATATATTTAAGTGAATGGAAAAAAGCCCTTTCATCCTTAGCCCAAATGGTCCTACTTCAATTGCAGTATATTTTATCATAGCAATATTAAAATACTTCCAAAACGGCTCTTGCAGTTCAAGAACATGAAAATGCCTTTTTGCTTCAGGGGGACATCAAATATAATATTTTGATTGATTACAGCACTTTTTCATACAGGAAAACTTGGATACACACAAACCACAGATTTAAGGAAACTAAATCTTACTGGTTCTCCCTCTACCCCAAATGAAGGCAACTATTCTTATGAGAAAAGGTCTCTTGTTAAAAGAAGATAACTATTCTTACCTTCAGAAAAGTCATGACTGCTCTTGATGTACATCTTCAGAAGTATCCAAAACCTCCAAATCTGTCAGGAATTACACCCTTGGGAATTATAAAATAGCACAAAAATATAATATTTAAGGATTAATTTTTTTTTCAAACAACACAGAATAAAGTTCTTCATAGTATTATTCTTTTATGTTTTCATGTTTTTAATATTTGGGGAAAAAAAAAAAAAAAGAAAGTCTCCAACCCAAACAAACAAAACCAAATTAAAAAAACCCCTCCTTGGCAGGTAGCCTGACTTTGTATTGATCACTTCTTGTTCTTCACATATGGTGAAATGTTATTTTTAATGCTGACTACACACTAAATAAAGAGAGAGATACACACAGTGTATATCCAAAATAACCCTGTGTTGGGCTTTCCTGTAAATGAGATTGAAGTGGATTTATGCCCTATTTTTGGTGCTTCATATTGCTTTAGCATAGCATTCCTGAAAGCCAAAAAACCCCATAAAATCTGTAAGCTTAAGAGACAATCTAGGCAAAACCAATTCACAAGATACAAGGAACTGTTGAGACAGAATTTAAAGTGCAATCACAAATTTAGGACAGTGTCCCACACATGCTCCTTTCTTCAGAGTTTCCAATAAATCTCTTACACTCTATTCCTTTTCTGTCCAGCTTTCTATTATTTTCCTTATATTTATTTTCCCTTCCAAGCAAAAGGCACTTTCCTGTTTTCTTATTTGAAAATTGAAAAAGAAACAAGTTCTGTAGAATCATTATGCAGACAGCTAAGAAACTACTGCATATTTCAAAGAGAAAGTTTCACACTCAGTACATTGAAAAATAGAATTCAATATACACACCATTTCTGGAAAAAGCAGAAGAGACTTCCAAGAAAATTTTTCAAGCTGTAGGGATTTTTCCAGTACCTATTTGCTTTAATAAGCTCGTAAAACAAAGACAAACCAAAAACCAAACCACAAAATAACAACCAAGCATGATGTTCTGCAAGACCTTCTTTGCACCACTTTTGATTTCACTTTGCATACACTTTGTTGTGCTTGTGCCTTTCAAGTGCACAAAACAGAACAAGGTCTACTCAAGAAAATAACACATTTGGAATAAAATTACAAAACTCACATCCAAACCTTTCACACCTCTATCAGAAAAAGCAAACCATAGGGTCAGGCCAGGAAGAAAACCAGGGCATTTACAAAAAAAAAAAAAAAAACCCACAGAAAAGAAAGAAACTCTTTCACCAGCGTAGCAATAAATAGTAAAATGAAGCAGCAAGAAATAAAAACAACGATTACTGCAGGGACTTCAGCACGCACCTCTCTAAGTGTTTAACCCTTGCTGTCTCTTCTGGCCTCAGTTAATCCCCTCCCCTTTGTGCTTTTTCCTGTTCCTGAGGTCCCTATTTGTTACTCACCTGTCCCCAGAGCAGGCTGGCAAATTTAGCTCTGCCTGCTATTAGTCGCCAGGCAACACCCAGCACCAGCTTCTACACAAGTGTCTGTATTTACTCATTTATCCTTTCACTACTTTGGGGGGAAGATTATAAAGTCAGCATGCTGCAGACATGAAGAGAAGGAAGAACCTCAGATAACAGAGGGGAGCACATCTCTCACAGTTAATTAATATCAAATTTATGAATAGTCATATGAGGAACTCCTAGGCCAAGATGGAGAAAGGTGTTTTGGAGAGAAGAAACAAATGCAGCTACTGATTAGCTTTGTAAAGGCACACATGAAAGCTTTCACAGCTGTGACTGATTGGAAGAAAAGGTGTTTCATGTGTCCCAAAACCCCTTGTTAAAGCAAGGTAATACAAACCTTGGGATATCTCTGCCTGGCAGAACAAACCCTGAAATGACTAGTGAGTAGCAACATGGTCCCTTGCATGGTCACTGTAAAAGTGTCATGAAGCCAAAGGACATAAATGTTGTACAAGTAGACCCATGGGATTAATAAAACATCACATAAATGCTTCTAAATGCTGTTCAGCTCACCTTCTGAAGAGAACAGGAAAAGCTTGGCCCTTCAGCAACCTTCTTCACAAAGCAGAGCTGTCATGCTTCATGTTAAAGATATGCCATTAGCTTATGTGAACACGCAACACCCATTGCCAAAGCTGTAGGGGAGCAGGAGACCCTAAATGGGCAAAGAAACAGAGATCCTTCAAGCTTTGTTTGCATTCAATAGCAACAAAAAAGCCCTTGAGTATTAAAGTTAATGGAAACACCAGGTTGACAATCTACTCAAAGCCAGCCCCGTGGAGGGGGAATTTGGCTGAATTGACCCCTTGATTTGATAGCTGAGAGGAAAAACCCTAACTGACAGCTAGAACAAGAGGTTGTTGTTAGAGTCAATGCAGTTTTCATAAATGTTTGGGGATTTTTTGCTGTGCCTGTAAGTGCTTCCAAGGTTGTAATCAAGAGCTCGATCCTTTGTTGCTGCACAATGAATTTGCTTTCTTGAGTTTACATTCTTGTTTGAGCTTGCCTGCTGTTGTGTGACCCTGAGGTAGCTCTGGCAAGCTGAGGTGTGTAATTTCTCCTGAGGGCAACAATAAAAGAAAGAAAAGAAGATCCCACAAAAAACCTGCAGAATGTTCCATCAAGCAAACTGAGTGCTCTGAAGACTGGTGTTATCAAGATACAGGACACAGGGGAAAAAAAAGGTATATTTTGACAGATACTTTCCAGTGACCTGCAAGTAGGCCAAGAGATGGTTTATGACATGAGGGAATCCCACAGTGTCACATCTTGACATAAGCAGAACCCAGGACCAGTGATCCATAAGCTTAGAAGGAAATGTAACTTTCATCCAGCAGTGTGAATTTCAGTGAATATTTACGTATTCACTAGGTCTTCAGGCTGCATTGGCAGTACTCTGTGTGTCAGTTTTAAGAGCTGCTTGATTATTAGCAGCTGTACCTGATTATGTACCAATTAATACAAGAGCTCCCACAGTGTTAATATGAAGGGTTTCCTTTTCTCTGCTGTTCATTTTTATCTATGACTTCAAGAAAAAACTATTGATCACTCCATGCTAATACAGTCATTTATTATGGTTATTAGGCTGTTATAAATCCCAGGGAACTTTGACAGATCTTAAATTGTGGATTTTTAAGAAACATTTGGCAAATTGTTTGGAGGAACTGAATGTCCTGTCTTTAAATCCATGTGCCCCCAGAAGCACCAGTTCCTTGTGTCTCCTTCTCCCATGTGCTACACAAAATGCCCCCCCAGTCTCTCTGTTTTCCTACATGTCCATCCTGATGGACACTAATAACCACAGAGGTTATACATGACTGTACTGACTGGGAACCAAATCCAGAGCCAGGTGGATCAGCCACAGGGAGGGAAGGCCTGGGGCTGCCTCCAGCTCACACAAGGTGACCAGGAACCACATCCCTTGGGAGGGCAGGACACCCTGCATCCAAAACCAGGCAGCCACCGTGGCCAGCTCTGAGATTCACTCCAGTAACGTTTTCAGGAGACTCCTTCTGCACACCCCAGAAGGTCCCTGCTCCTGCCTGCACTTGGGGCAGAACAAAACCCAACCCTTTGGCTGTGATTTTTCAAGAGCTCCTTAAAAAGGCTTGTGACTGGGAGATAGCTTAGGTCAGTCTGTTGCTTTTGAAAGCTCTGCTTCGTGTCTGTAGTGTATTTTGTATAAACCATTAATATATAAACATTCTGAGAATTAATGCTTTCTGCCTCATAGTGACTGCATAATACAAAGAGAAATATCACCAAGAAATTACCACTGATTTACAACAGTAAACTATTTATTCTCAGCCACCTGGCTTGTGATATGAGCTGCTCTGTGTTTAAAAGCATAGCTTTCTCCCTTGCTTGTCTCAGTTTGGGTGACTTTTATGGTGTCTCTTTGCAAAGCTCTTTTACCAGAGCAGTGATTTGCAGTTCACATAAGCCACCAGGCTCCTGCATTATGACCTTATGTCATAGATAATACAATTTAAGATGCTGATTACAGAATGGTTCTGTGAAACAGGATGGAAACTTTTGCTGGTCTGTGAGGCTGTTCTGCTTCTCTTGAGGCGTAAATGAGTTGATTTTGTCCTCTCCTAAGGATCAGCCATATCTTCTGAGGCACACACACACACAAAATGTGTTTTCTGCTAATCCCATGGTTATTAATCTGTCTTGTGGCAGCAGCCATGGCTCAGAACCCAAGCAGAGAAAAACAAGGGTTGAACTTAATAGTCATGCAAGGTGTTTGTTTTTACAGGTGACACACACATGGCTGGCTGTTTCCAAATGTGGCATTATTCAGTGAAGTGCAGAAAACAGCCAGACTACGTGATTCAAAAATAATAACCTTTTTACAAGATGCGCTGTCTCGACAAGTGAATATATTAGTGTTATTAATAATAGCCTCACATTAATGCAAATCTGTGCTGTCACCTGCCACAGAACACTGGCTGTGTGTACAACTCCATTGGTTATTACATTACAAGGATGCCTAGAGCCTTATGCTGACATTAAGTGGGGCAAGCACAAAATTTAATGCATTTAACAAAGTAAAAAAAGTTTTAAATCATACCTGTAATTTAATATATGCATGTTCTTCACCGTGGCAATTACCCACAAGTCCACAAAGAACAGGCTGGGCTTGGGGCTATCAGACAATTTATTCAGGATTACTCTTACGGATGATAGCACTTTACAGTTTCCAAAACAAGCTTGTTCATTACATTGCTTTCTGCTAACTGTATTTCTGCAAGATGCCCCTTCCAAGTATTTCTGGGGAGGTCTTTGAACCATGAAAAATACCAAAAAAGTGACACAAGAATGATTTAAACATCATAGATAAAGCAAATATGCAAAAAGTGCATTTTGTTCTGATGCTGTCTGCAGTCCTTTAATCAAGGAAAACATTTGCTCAGCCAGGAATGAAAGAAAGGGAGCTGAAGGGGAAAAAAAGTAGTTCAGAATTATTAACCCAATTTTCCTGCTTTACTTTTAACACAAAGTAAAAACAAACAACCATCACCTCATATTAATCTGTGGACTCAGGTATTATTCTGACTTAGGTAGGGTTGCAGACGTTTATGCTCCCAGAAATTTGTGCCTGTTGCATTTATCTGAATCTATAGCCTTCCAGAAGTCTGTTCCAGATTTCTGAATAGAGTGTGCACCCTGGTGTGCTGAGGGCATCCAAATGCTCCAGTTGGATCACCCTCACCAATTAGCAAATAGATCTTTTGTCAGCACAGGCCAAGTCCCAGTTTCAGGTCACTGTTTCTGACACACGAGACGTCTGAAATGTTGAGCCGAAGTGCAAAGTTTCCAAATTTAAGATTCCAATGACTCTTCTTTCTATTGTTGTTTTCAAAATCTTAAGCAGTAAGGAATTGACCCCTTCCTCTGTCATAATAAGGCAAGTTCTGAGTTTCTTCAGGTCAAGACAGCTGCTTTCCAGGGGCCATGCCAGCAGTTTGTCTTACTTTTATTGTTCCGTTTGCTGAGGAGATGAGGAAATGGGTCACAAACATCATTAGAAACACCACATTTGTTAAGCATGTTTGTCACCACAATCTCATTGCCATTGGCTTTTCCTATGCAGTTGCATAGAACTCATAAAACTGCTCTTAAATATTGACCCATTTTATTTGCCTTTATTCAGCTTGGTTCATTTTATTCTAAAATAATCAATGATGTATTTAACTGGCAAAATATTTCCTGAAATATTTTCTAACCAGCCAGTATAAGATCAATGTGGAAAAGTTTATTTTCTTCATTACAGCTCTAAGTTATGGTTTGTTTATTCAGAAAAAACACACAGAAAAGTATGGTCTTCTCTAGAAAGTGAGATTGTAAAAGACTATGTTTTTTGAATTTGTAGCTGGAAGTTGTAATGGTTCAGGATCATGCCACTGAAATCCACTTATGCTGGAAAAGAAATTCTTGGAACGAAGAGCTCTGTTCTTTCAAAAATATCTAGATTTCATTTAGAAAGTGAGATCAAAATATTTTGCCTCAGGATAAGTGAACTGGTATTGCAATATTTGGTTTGTGAGACAGAGTCAGAATACTAGCATCGTTATGGCAATAACATGCAATTCTGACAAAATCCCTCAGCCTGCAGAGGCATTTCCCACAGGTCACTGCAAGGATTCAGTAACACAAGCCAGGATAAAGTATTTCAGTGTGGCTCTGCCAACAAAAATTAATTTGTATGTGAAAAAGTTTAAATTACTTCACTGCAGATTATAGCCCTGAAAGGTTTTATTTGGGCACTTCCGTTTGAAGAGTTTCCTTGAACTTTGGTTCTGGATTTAAGTTTTGTTATGCTTTATGTGGATTTATTGTCAATATTCTTATTAATTTCATAATCTTCTGCAGTAAAATAAATTCTAAATTTTTAGGATATCTAGTATCTGAATGTGTTTATCATAATCCAATAAACTAAACTACCTTAAACGTAGAGTAAGCTAATTTGTCTGTCCCAAATACATATTCATATGGATTTAACAAGACTTAAGGGATGAAGGGTAGTGTTTTGTTGTTAGAGGAAAAAAAAAGTCTGCTTATTTTTTTACCTGGCAAGAGTCTCCCAGTTTCTAAATAACATTTTATTCTGCAAAAGCTTCATAGCCTAGTATTTATTTCCATTTCTTGAAAGATACGTGACCAGAAAGATGAACGTGTTTCTCTCCCTGCTGGACCCCCACAGAGGTGAGAGGGATTGTTCCATCAGCACTTTGAACTTCTTTTTTGGCAGATAACAGACCCTGCCAATAAAAGTAACATATTCAAAGGCACGGTCAAGGCCTGTGCTGAGAAGTTTTTATTGAGAACCTCAGAGCTATGAACACCCAGGGAAAGCAGGGAGAGGGAATAACATCGGTCACTCCCAAACCGCCACACCAAACACCTCAGTAAAGCCGGTGCTATCACCTGGGATTCTTAGGTATTGAACTCTAGAAAAAAAATTGCACAAAATTTTTGAAAATCACAGCACAAAAAAATGGAAAATCCCCTTGCTTTAGCATGGGAGGATGTGACCCAAATGGGTGGTGAAGGCTGTGGAGAGAGCAAGGCACCATGAGGTGTCACGAGGGGAGGTGGCGGCCATTTCCTGGTGGCCTTCCAGGGCATGGTGGCTCCCCCATCCCTCCCCTTGCTGTCCCTGCGTCATTCCCACTGCCAGCTCTGGTAGCCCAGGGGCAATGGCAGGAGGCAAAATACCTCAGACAACCAGCAAAACCCTCCTCTTCCTGGGCTGGGACAAGGGCAGCCATGGGGACTGGCTGCTGTCACCTCAGGCTGAGCTGGGAATGCTGGGGCTGCAAAAGAGGGTGAGGAGATTTAGTTGTCTGACCCTGAAAGTGCAGTCCAGCCATGTCTTGAAGAAATGGCTTTATAAACACCCTCTCAGATCAGGGCCTTTGAAATTTAGGCAATCACAAGATAAAAACTGGAACAGAAACATCCCAGGAAACATCTCTGGTCCCTCCATGGATGGCTCATCCAGTCCAAGAGTACCTGAGAATCCAGTGTTGAGCCTGCCCACAAAGGGAAATCTATGGGATTTAATCCAAAAGAGACAAAGTTTTGATTTTAAGGGAGGTCAGTTTCATTTTAATCTTTTCTGTATGTTCTGATCCAGAATGGAAGCTGTCATTATTTATTTTACCTCATTCCACTCTGCCTCATTTCTCAAGCTACAGCCATTGAGATGCATAATAAAAGTATGGCAAATTATAATTAATAATTAGTAGAGCTGGGGCAGATATAGTCTAGAGATTTCTTCTATAAATTTTGGGGTTTCCTTTTTATTTCTTGTTAAACTTTATTTTAAACACCAGTTCAACATTTCATTTCCATGCTTCCCAAGGCATCTTTCCCTATTACTCTGCTAATAAGCTTTGCCACTCTGGTTTTCCCCCCCGTACCTGCCCAGCATGATCAATGCTCCAAAAGGATTTTTACCTGTCTCACAATAGTGTTGCTGGTACCACCAACAGCCTCACCATTTACCTTGCACTGAAAGATGGGAAAAGTTCAGCCCCTGTGTAAGTTTTCTGGCTCCTCACTCTAGTAACTAGTGCCACTAACACAATAAAATTTTATATCATTTTTATTGCATCCCTCCTAGAGAATTATAGGCACAGCAGTGGCTTGTGGAGCAGATGTGTGAAGCTGCAGACAGAGCTGCAGAACTGGTTTTTTTGCCACAAATTGTTTTGTATAGATCTGTTGACTAGGGAATTTAACATACTGTCGCTGTACATCACATTTGTAATAAAATCATTATTACTTTTTTTTTTCTAATAACAAATGGACTTTATTTTGTCTCCGTCTCCTACCTTCTCACTCCCAGAAATAGATGTTTCTTTTGGCCCCAGGTTTCCTTGGACCTGGGCCAGCTCCAGAAGTTTGATGTCAGTTTTACAGCAGTCCTGAAAGTACAGGGACAGTGGGGAAATGTCAGTATGAATCTGCAGATTCCCACTAAATCAAAAAAGATTTGTCACTATATTTCTTGATGGGGCCTTTTCTTTTTTTTTTTTTTTACCCAAACCCTGCTTTCTCTGAGCAGAGCGGAATTAAGTCACCATCCAGATCCAGATATGGAATTGAAAAGAGAAGCTGTCTCTGAGCTGCAGAAAGTTGCCTGCAGCATTTAATCTCCAGGCTGGGGTGATGCCCTGCTTTTGCTGCAGCTGCGAGTGCTTTGCAACCTTGTCCTTCCCTGGGTCACTGCAGCTATTCCAGTTTTCAGGCTGTGGAATAAACCAGCTCCTGGCTGCTGATAAACACAGAAAGCAGAGGCCTCTGGAAGCACATTGCCATTTGCAAGCAAAACCAACCTGATTTTTCTCATACTCTTACAAGAGGGAGAGTGGTATATTGAGGTAACACAAATCCTCCAAGGTAAGACATACCTTTGGGAAATACGTTTTCTGCAGGATGGGGCCACACCAGGTGCAGCTACTCTGCTCCTTGGGGTGGGCTTGCACAGCAGGCAGGGTCTGTGTCTCAGAAAGCAGGAAAGCCAAACTCTGCCTGAACCATCTCACATGGACACGGTGCAAAACCACACAGGGCTGCTCGGGGCTGTGGCTGTACATCATTCCCCAAACCAGCCATTCCAAATATCTGGGTACAGTGCCAAGCTGGCAACACAGACAATAATGAGGGGAAGCTGATGACTGAAAATCACAATAGTAATAAAAATGACAGAAGGAGTCACCAGCCCTTTAAGGGGTTCTGCCTTATTTGCATTTTCTCATGTTGCTTGGAAAACTTAATGAAGTTTATCTTCTGTCATTAAGATAAACCAGCTCTGTGGTGGTGCTGTCAGAGCTTCACTAATTAAAAGTCAGCCTCCAAGTGCTTAAAGCTTGTCTACACTTGAAAATTAATTCAGTTTGAGGTAGTGTATACATTTAATTTGCAGCAGCTATATTACCCAAATTAGGATATCTATGTTGTAGGCAGGGTTCCTCTGAACTTGGCTCAAATTGAAACGGAGCATTTGCTCCTTTGCCTTATCCTGAACCAAGAGATCTGTGTGTAAGGCAGGATTCAGAGATTCCTTTTGCTAAGCATTCCCATGCACAGACAAGAATTGGGATGGCTGATCCACTGCACTTTCCTTTTGAATTCTTCTCCTGGCCTTCTGCCCCATCAGCTGAGGTGAGGCTGCAAGAAACAGATAATGCATGGCTGAAAACTGTGCTGAGCAAAATTGATAGAGATTATAGTTATCAAATTTGTATGGACCTGTAGTACTGATGCAAGGCTGTTATTACAGTACAAAGCCTAAATAAGAGAAGTTAAACCTGGACTAAAACCTTTCTAAAAAAACCAAAAATATTTTCTTAGTATTTTTATAAACATGAAAGTTTGGAACAGAGAAAAAAATACAGTGAACATTTGGGATCACTTTGCTTTATGTGCATTGTATGAATACAATTAACAACCAATTTAAGAAATTAACAGAAAATGAACATTAGGTAATATTAAAAAAAAATTCTGTCACCATCAAGGATGTTTTCCCAATTAAATTCCAAGAACTCACAACATCCAAGACATTTGGAAATTTCAGAGCACCTGAAGGGCACAAAGCAGAGTTCTTAGTCCTTCTTCCTTTCAAATCCCACTCTCACAGGTACATGTTCAAGACTGAAAGTTTTTCTAATGCTTGCTAGGGGAATAGATCCAAGACAAGGACTAGAGAGGACATGGAGCAGCACAGCATCCACAGCTCGACCCTCGTAGTCTAATCTGGATGATGTGCACAGGGTGGAAGGAGATGCTGTTTGAAAGGAAATGCTGTCCCCACCCAAAGGAACAAAAGTGGGGGAAAAGAAATGGTGTTTCATGTGCTCTTTTCCAGATCTCTTTGTAGAGCTCACAGGGCATAATGTAGCTCCAGATTGGTCTTTAGGCTTTTGGCAACTCCAGACAGGAAAACCAGTCAAATTGGGAGTTTTATTCAGGATCTTAAATGAAGAATCATTCATCACCTTTGTGAGGGAAATGATCACAGTTCTTCCCTCATCCATTTTAAGCAGAGATTTTGGAGAAGGTTGAAGGAAAATGATAGATGGAAAACCATGTCTAGCAAAAAGTGAAAAGAAACAATTTGGCCGTCCTTGCAAGGGTGTCTGACCCTTCTGCTTCATCCATCTGACCAGGTGAAAGTAACACCATTTTCCCTCTTCTACATGTAAGGGAATGGAAAGGGAGTTTCCCCACTGTTAAATACAAAACCTTTTAATCATCATCTACTCTCCACAATGTTTTAGCTGATTTCCTACTTGGCTGCCATCTATATTTGGTGGGAGTCCTCCAGCATTTTTTGTTAGATGTCTGCAGTGGATTCCCCCTGAGCAATTGACTGATGGTTCCAACAATGTCACCTTCCTACAACACAAATTGGAACCTCTGCTCTGGCAGGACACTGGTAAAACAAGAGCTGCCCTCCAATCAGTTACTATTTTCTCCCAAGTAATAAGAAATGGCCTCAAGTTGTTCCAAAGGATGTTAAGATTAGCTATTAGGAAAAATTTCTTCATTGAAAGGGTTGTCAAGTACTGGAACAGGCCACCCAGGGAAGAGGCTGTTACCATCTTGGGGATATTTAACAGACATGTAGATGTGGTGCTGACACTTTGGTTTTGTGGTAAATTTGGCAGTGCTGGGTTTATGGTTGGACATAATGATCTTAGAGGTATTTTCCAACCTAGATGATTCTGCAATTGTGGTGCAATATTCCCAAAGAGATACTGAATGCTAATAAACAAAGCCTTAGAAATACCACAATAAGACAACTTCCATGTACCCCATTGTTTTCTTTGGTTTTGTCCCTCCCTTAATTTTCTTATGTTTTTCTCATATAAGATGTTTATTACCCTGGATGGTCTGAGATGGATAGTGCCTGAGGCCACTGTGGCACTGCAGGACCCCTGATGAGTTGCTGGACCCCCAAGAAAGGATATCATCCTTCTATGAATCTAAGAAATCTCAAGTGATTGTTGTCCTTCCTCAAAATACAGCCACAAATGTTTCCCATGTTGTGAAATTAACTGGGGGGAGCAGGGGGAGGAGCACCAAATACTGGACCCCAGAGGAAAATATTCAGGAGGACTCCTACATTTGCCAGGACACGTCTGTGTGAATACTCAGAACAGCACCACACTCTGGTTTCCAACACAACCTGAGGGATAATAGAGGATGCAATTGGGAGTGCTCATCCAGCTGGGATGAGGTGATCCTCCTGCTGGTATCCAACTGCTGGCTTGAAAATGAAACGCTTGGCAGTGGGAATGCGCCACAGCTGGAAAACATGAATGAGTCAAAGCAAATAAACAATCCCAGAATTAAGTTTAAACCAGAGAATAAAAATCAAATGTCATTTGAAAGCGTACTCGAATTGGCTGGTGTCTGAGAGAGCATTTAGTGGCTCAGCACTTCTCTGCTGCACTTCAGAAATTAAAGAGAGAAACAGAGAAACAGTCTTATATGAAGCAATAAATAATGGACACTTCCAACAAATAATTTGCATTTGAATTAACTAGGCTGGCTAAATTAATTCATCCATTATGAAAGGAGATTTTTACTGTCTATATATTCAGGCTCCCTAGTGTGCTAAGTTAAATGGGCATGGAGGCAGGGACTACTGGCTTCCTAGAAATTGCTACAAATTACTTTCCTCCTAATTGTTATCTAGTTCACACAATTTGGAAGCCTAATGCTGATAAAAACAATTGTCCCAGAGCCTTGTCTTTTCTCCCCTGCTTGGATCGTGAGGGTGAACAGCTACAGCAGCACTTTGGGGTAATCCAGGCCTCACTCAGGTTTTTGTTTGAAACACTTTTCAGGCCTCCCACCCCAGAAGGGTTAAATCACATAACCAAGGTTATTTTGAATTCAATATAAATTTAAAATTTTTTGAGGCTGAGGGGTGATTTCTTTGCAACGTTATTTGAATTGCTTCCCTGAGAAAATTTCAGATGACCTTAAAATAGATAGTTGCTGCAATATATGACAATAGATTATTAATGATATAGCTATCGGGCATCAAGAACTAACTGGAGGAAGACATAAGCTTGGAGATGTATGGAATAATCAATATATCACATTGTTCTTAATAATACATTAAGATTGTGTTTGCAGCTACAAACACAAGTTACATTTTCATGAACTACCCCATCAGGATTTTCAAAACCCTGCTCAAAAATCCCAAAAGCACTTGAAGAAAGAGGGAAGAGAAATTGTCATCTCCGCATTGCAAACAAACAGTGGCAGAGGAGGAAACCAGCTCGTAATTCAAGCCATGCTCAGGGTAGGGTGACATCCCTCTGCCCACTCCATGTCAGGAGAGATGCACCACAGTAACCTCCAAGTGCACCCGAGGCTTCCCAAGGGACACACTGTGGGCTAAGGGAGAGGATCTGAGCAGCAGGGCTTTGACAGGAGCATGGCTCACCAGCAAAACCTATTTAAATTACTGACACTTCTGCCAGTGTCTGGAGAGAATTTGTTCTGGTTGGGGAACAGGAACAAGCAAGTGATGGATGGGCACCTGGCAGCGCTGCCCTTTGCTAGCAAAGATTTTAACACCTTCTCTGGAGCCACAGAGGAGAGAGGAGCTTTACCACACAGCTCAATTCACAGAGCCAGGTCAGGACAGGATGGATTTTGGCAGAATAGTGATCCTTTCCCAAAACAGCAGTGTTGCAAAGCACAAGATGTGCCTGTAGCTCACACTTCTCCAAGCTTTGTGTCCCACATCCTGGTCTGCCTTCCCCCAGAGAAACATAATGCATTCCAGCATCACTATTTTTCTCCTCACTTTTTTTTTGTAATGGAGGAAAACTCACAGCAGCCCTTGCTGTGGCAGAGTATTACACCATCAGCCCACAGAGTTTCCTCGCTCCACATGGACCATAAGAGTGGTGTGAGGAGAAGGAAGAAAGAAAACAGGAAGACAATAAATCAATGCTACACTCCTTGCAATGGCACTAGGATCCTCTATCTGGAGAGCTCTGGCACCAAAAACAGAGTTAGAAACATTTACACTCTTTCTTTAAGTTGCCATGATGAAACAAACTGAATTAATTGCTGCCTACTAAAGGTACCCAAATATTTTCCACTCTCCTTCCTCACTGTCTATTGATTTCTTCCATGCAGAAAGCAAACCACATTGCAGCAGAAAGCTGCATTGTTACAGAGTCCAAAGGGACTGTCTTTTTCCCTGTCTGCTTATACACTGAGAAGATGGGACCAGGCTTTGTGACAGTCTGTCCTTGCTGCCTTTGTCACTTCAGTTCCAAAGGCTGTGTGTACATTTCTTCAGCATTAAACCTAAGAGGCGAGATATGTTGCCCTGTAAGTCACATCCTTCAAGATATAAATCCGTTTACAGAATTGCTAAGGTTTCTTCCTTTGCTCTTAGCTCCAGAGAAGATTAAAAAATTTACATCTAAACAGAGTAAATTTCAAGACCGTAACGGGATGGGACTTTAAATATTGATTTTGTTATTAGTGGAATGTTACTGCACAAAGCATGTACTGCATGCAAAGTGAGGATAGACAGACATCCTCTAGAGCAGCTAACACCCTGGAACCTTACAGTGTAACTTTTAAAAGCATTCACCAAACAAGGAGCATAGAAATTATCTGGGTGAATACACTTAAGCTCCCTGAAATGATTGGCAAGTGATCGACTCTTGCAAGGGCCATCTTTAAACTAAGAGCAAACTCTGCCTGCATTTGGGAGGAAAATGAAGGGAGCAGATTGCCACTAAAGGGAGTATTGCCTTCCCAGCCAGGGGCTCAGGGTTATAAATGGGATGTTTAGACACATCATAGCACCAAGTCTGTGTTTTCAAATTTTTGTGAGCTGATACAAATCAAGGAGCCTTGAGGGAAGCATTCAAGTACTGAGCAATTCAATATCCAAGATAGGAACAAATAAAAGTATCTCACAAATCACAATTATGAGGACAGGCTTTCTTCAAGATTCATTCTAATTTTCAAAGATCCAGTCTATAGTATATATTAAATATTATTTATGCATTCCTTGAGCCTTCAAATCAAGGGAAGAAATCCTGCATTTCCTAAGCTAATGTGAATGAGGTAGTTTCCTTCCGTATCAGAAGCATTTCAGAAAATTAACTTTGTATCTCTGAAAAGGTCATTTATTCAAGGATAAGTGACAGGTGCCATAAACTTACCTGTATGTCTATTCAGCTCAAGTGAACACTAAGTAAATAAATTCAGTGTGGTCAAGTGCAATTACCTGCTGGAGCAGGATCCATCGCTTGCCTTTATTGTTAACAATGCCACAGACACACCACATTCCACAGCAATTTTGGTTAGTGTGAGGTCATACACTGCTCTTCCTTCCCAAGTGCTTCCTTCTCCTGGAGTTTATAACATGATTATTACAGTAGAATAATTTTATTAGTATTTGTACTGTGATAGCAATTAACTTCCAGTTATGAACGAAGAAATTATGAGGTCCAGTGCTAGATTAGCAGGATTAAGTTTTAGCTGTGTTTTTCTAAAATGTGCATGTGTTTCCAGGAGCTAGAAGTGCTCACAGGACTTTGGGGCCTTTGCTTCTCTTGCTTTCCATTGCCTCGGAATATTTTTTTAATATATAAAGAATACACAATTGTGGGTGTACTGTTTCACTAAGCTCTGATTATCTGTGGTTATAAAAGACTTCAGCACGTACTGCTATGCTCTGTGTGTCATTTAAAGGACCTAAAATTGCACCTCAACAATTTATGGATGAATACATTGATGGATGAATAAATCTTCACTTAAAAAAATTAAATTTTTGTTTGTAATTCTTTCATGAAAAAAGTTAATAGGAAATCACATGTACTTCCCAATAAGCTCCATGCTATGCTAGGAGCTCATTAACATCTTTCTGGATTGGATTTTCTCCCCCCTTTCTGGTATGATATAGTTTGGGGAATCCTGAATATTTTAACCCAAATGTTTTCCAGTTTCTTCAATAAACTGAGAACAATGAATGCTTGTAAATGGGGTGTACATTCAATATAAAAGACAATTCAATATATATTTATGTTCCTATATGAGGCCTATAAAACTCTGAGAAAAAAGAAATCTTATAGATTATAAAATAATTGATGGAAAGCAGCCAAAAACTTCAGCAAAATTAGTCCAATATTTACAATATACACACAACAGTCAATCACAAAGTTAGGAAGAAACTGATCATTGCAGGAGAATTCAGAGCATCATGGTACAGATGAATTGCCTCCTAACCTTCATCACAACTGTGTGGTTACACAGTGATGCTTATGTCAGTTTTATTTTTTTATGTGATGGCAAAAATGTTCTGGTACAGTCAAATGAAAATTAAATTATGATTTAATAAGAAGAAAAGCAATTAGAAATAAAGATAACTCACAAAGACAGAAACATTACACAACACAGTTAACAAATTAAGAAGGCTGACCTTGTTGGAATAATTGCTAAACCTCCCCAGCAGGCAAATTTAACTGTGTGCATCAGACTACAGTTTCCCTGAAGCCCTTCCAGAGTATCAGAAACTACCATGACTCTCAAGGAATTCTCTAATTATGTAACTTGCCTGGGTGCTATTCAGCATAAGAGCTGTTTAAAGAACAAAGGATATAATTCTACACAATGCAGAACGTCATTTGTCTTGTTTTGTCAGGTTCCTGCTGAAGTCCTGGCTCTGGAGGTAGTGCAGTCAAAATCAATTCACACCTCCATTCATTGTGCCTCGGGGATGAATGGATGCAGTCTGTGTGCACATCCATAAGAGCTGCTTCCATTATTCTCCAATCCCCCCAAAACAAGTATAATTCAATTTATTTTCTCTATGCTTCCGAGAAGGTTACAAAGGACAAAGCTGCACAAAATGAGAGAGAGCAGCACCCCACTGGTAGAGCTCCAAAAGCAGCAGGAGTGGGGAGAAGCTTGTGTTCAACAGAGGATGCTAACACACAGGGGCCTCTGGAACATGGGGGCTGCAAAGACCTGTCTTCCTAAAATTCTGGCAACTCAATGCCAAAGGAAGATGCTTTTAGTTTTGCAGCCTTTGCCCAGTTACAACAATGCAGTCTTCCTTTACTTATATGTTTTTATAATTTGACACAATGCATAGTGGAATTCTTCAGGAATCACTTTCTTATTTTGCTCAGCATGAGATACTCCTAAAGGTCAAAGAGCTCTTGCAAAACCCCAGGATCCTCCTTTTTTTACCATCTTACTGGAAAAAATAAACATTGTCTGTAATATAATTTTGCCATCGGATCTAATGGGTTCACCGGAAAATATCAAGCTATGGGGGAAACCACCATGATTATTATGTTTGATTATTTTTATTTTTCTATCAAGAGTACCCAAATGAAATGCTTCATTTCAAAGCCTGGATTTGAAAATGTTTTGTATTGTTCTTTATTTAAAATGGAATTTGGGGATAAAGCGCCAAACCAGACACAACGTTGCTGTTCTAAATCGTGTTTCACTTGAGATCTCAGTGTTTACCACATATGGGACAAAACCCCATTTTTGTTCTGATCTACATGACAGGCTGTCATCAGAACATGAATACATCCACATGGACCTAATTGACTGTATGTACAAGGACTACACGTTCCCAACAATTCCGCTTATTCAGTCACAATGTAAAAACAAAAAAGAAAGAGCCATTGCCTGCCTTTCACAGAATTTTATGCCAGCTGTTATAAAGTTCCTGATGCTTTTCAGATAAAGCATTTCATGCATTTAGTGAGCAACAGGAGGCAGAAATATATTGACCTGGGAATGTATAGACTGAACAATTTCAGCAGAACAACAGTATGGACTTCATGAACCACTTCTGTGATGGATCCTTTTGGCTCTTCAGTGCCAGGATCTACAAGGATTAAGGGATTTTGCCTGAAATATCTATAGGTAGATTTATTCTTGTATACCTTGAACTCAGTTAAAAAAACTCAAAAAATTTAGTTCACATCCTTTAGGTCTTATCACACTAGCTGAAGACAACACTGGCCTCCTTTTTAGCTTCTTAGGTTGGACTTGATGATCTCCAAGGTCTTTTCCAACCTAGCTGATTCTGTGATTGGGATTCTTCCTTTAGAAGCAGCTTTATGCTGTGGCCAAATTTTTGGTCTAGTAAAGTCTGGATTTAGTCTTTTCAAGTTTTGTGACCTAAGTTAGAAGCCACAATATTCCTCAGTATGCAATGCTGGGTTTCCTTCTGCCCTTCTGAAAGCATAACTCATGCAGGAATCAAGTGCCTTGGATTGCTAAGGAAAAAACCCCACCAATAGCTCATCAGGCACATGGCTGATATCCCTCTGACATATAACTCCTGTCTCCCTGTTCACCCTTTGTGAAATCAGCACTCTCTCAAATTAAATTAGACCTGAAAGTCTCTTAGTCTGATAAGTGAAGAGAGCACAAATGCTCCAGGCTCAGGATGTCCCTCTCCTGCTGAGGAAAAGACCCAAAGAAGCATATGGAGGGTGCACAGGTGTTCAAAGCCTAAACTCAGCCTCCTCATTTCCCATATTTGTTTCAAAGCTTTTTCTAATCTATATTTCTGCAAGTATTTTTTTTCTGACAGAAACTCCAGTTTGGGGGTGTGTGTGAAAAGATGACATAACATTTCACAGGTGTTAGCAAAATGATTTTACAGATGACACTGGTAAAAAACTAAAAGTTTCTTTGATGTTTTGGTGAGTTCCTATCTCCATATTTTTCCAGCAGAGCTTTGACACTCATTATTTCGGTATCACCCATCTGGATTTTAAAAACACCGCGTTAAACATTTTATAACCTTTCAAAAAACAGAAAGAAAAGAGGAGGTGAAAAAAGAAAAGAGAACCTGAGCTTTCCTATGAAAGAGCTCTAGTAACAAGTCAGAGGCACAGCCATCCAAACCATGGAGAAGGGAGGAGAGAGGTGTTACCACAGGGGCCCTTCCTAAAGGCCTCCCAAAACAACTTGAGCCTTTCAGACAAACAACATGCAGTGAGACAAGGGCTGAGTTCACAATTACTCACATATTTTATATTGAGTCAGAATTAGCTGCGATATATATACACTTCACATCAAACCAGCTACGAATAGATGAGCAAGTGCCAGGGACTGCCATCTGCTCCCTAAGCCATAATTAACTGCCTGATTATGAAATACCTATATATATTTATCTAATTAGTTTTAATAGCCCTGCTTTAGCTGGCTCTGCTCCAAAAATCAGGTGAAAAAGCCTGTCCTGCTGCTAGATGGAGACATGAGCAGTTCTCAGAGGGGGCTCCTCCAGAGGCCAGCATTGCTGCCCCAGGAGGGCAAGAAGGCTGAGAAGGGACACCCAAAGCAAGGAGCTGCTGCCCACCTGAAGGTTTTACAGGACAACAGCTGGAGCATTGCTAAGGCAGCCCCTCTCTGCCTGTGCCGGTGTGGGGCACGATGCAAACCTTGCCTTGGGTCTCGTGGTACTGTGGGTGAGGATCAGATGGGGAGGAACCAGGAAGAGAAGTGCACAGACAGGCATAAATAACTGTGCCCCACCACAATGAGACCCCAGCCAAATGCTGCTTCTTCAAACAGAGATCACTGATGATTTGAGCCCATATAATTCTACTGGCAACACAGTCCAGAAAGACTTTCTATGGAGATTGGGATACTTTGTTAAATAATTCAGGAAAAAAAATTCTCTTAATATGTATTTCTTCCCAGTTCTCTTTGCAGTATAACCAACGTTGCATCCACTGTTAATTTCCGGGTGAGAAGCGTTAAGGCTTTGCCACAGGTCAGAGTTTATCATAAATTCCACATTTTGATTGCAACTCCGATGCTTTCTGCAGCATAAATACATTTAGGGCCAGATTTTAAAGGCATTTCAGGTGCCAAAGGGTACATTTGACATGGATTTCCAGGTAAGACAGGAATCCAAATGCATCAAAACTCAGTCATTCAGCCCAGCCCCACTGAATCACTCTGTTTCTTAGGGCTGCAGACCAGCTCAATTCTGACTTCAGATTAGGAATCCCTGTCGTTATGGTAAGCATGGAGCTTCTCCCAACAATCCACCCATGGAAAGCCTCCACAGAAGGAATAAAACAGGTGGCCTGCTGCTTCTCCATCCCTCTTTACACACTTGCAGGACCTATCTGTCAGGTTCTCTCCTGCACACCAGCAGCTCACATTATTTACATCTCCTCTGGATATCTATTTTAAAGCCTGTGCTTCCTTCCTGGAAGCAGAGAGATCGATCCATGAGTTAGGATATTAATGTGAAGCCCCCACAAGATGCACTGCTAGGGCTCAGGGCTCCCGGTGTGTTTATTGAACCAGAACTTTGGTAATTGGAGTTTATTCCCTCAGGGAAACACCCATCCATTGGGCCAAGCTGCTGTAGCAGCTTGCAGACTTTCCACAGCCTTCCCTTTCTACATCTGGGATTCCTGCTCAGCTCTGCTTTCCCCACCCATACATTACAGCTGCCTTTGCACCACCACACTGATGCCATCAGACCCATCAAGTGTCTCCTGTGACTTTTATACAGGAGAAAAGTCCATCATCCCAGGCAATGATTTTACCAAATCCATCATCAAAGCCTGGTAAATGGAGTGTGACAGACTCATTCTCAATGCCCATGGTGGTGCCAGATGACAGCAGTGATGCTGATGTGGCTGTCCCACAGCAGAACAGGTACATCAATTTAGTGGCACATACTCCTGTCTCCATTCCTAGGCTTTCTCCACCACGCCCATGGGGTAACTAGCTGTGGAAGCCACTTCTCCCAGCCTGCAGGGTTAAAACCAATATCCTCAGAAGTCCCTTTATTTCAGCAGATGGGCTGAGATCTCCCGGGTCCCAGAGACCTGTGTCTTTGCATGTTGGCGAAGGCAGAAAAACTCTGCCTGCAGCTCCCTTATGTTCCTGGGGAGCTGCAGGCCCCTTGCATGTCTGGAAGAAGTATTATTTCTCTGGCACTGTGATTACAAGCTGCACAAAGCTGCTATATTGCAAGTGATGAGTGGGAGGAGGAGGAGATCACAGCTCTTTTTTGGAGGAGATGAAGGGATGTAATTTTTCAAATGGGACCAATAAACTGAGACATCTCCCCTAAGAGCCTGTTTCTTGAACACTGCTCACAGCCTCTCTCAGCCTCATAACAAGCCAACTACTGATGGAATAAGAGAATACAAATTTCTGTTGTTCAAGTAAATAACCTGAAACAAGCTTAATTCTTACCTCTCTCACACAACCCACCAGCAGCCAGCTAAGCAAGACAGTTTTATCCTACAGGATTAAGACATTTAGCAAGTTGAAAATTAATTACAGAGAATCTACACCATTACCCCGGGCCTATGTCTCTGCTCAGAAACATGCAGAGCCCCCTTCCTTCAGCTGTGAGCATCCTGCTCCCCATTCTTATCGTTATTCATGAAATTAGAATCCCTTTCTACAAGAACATCACCCAAAGCAACCTTAGTGCTCTATTAGAGCTTTGCCTCTGCCAGTCACTACACTTGACTCCTGATGGCCCCTCTCCAGGAAAGCATTTCTGTATATCCTTCTGCAGCCAAGGGAACATCATCTTTGTGGCTTCCTGGGATCATCTTACACACTGAAATTCACCACTGCACTGTCAAATCAGGGCCTGCCACTTATCTGTCCAATTAACAGCATTGGGCTCCTTAATTACAAGCAAACCCAGGCAGATATTTTATACCATTTGTTGGAGAAATTTTGTATGTTCTGTGACAACAGTTATCAACATTTTCTTAAAAATGCATATATGTGTATATATACACACATACATCAATTACTAAAATCTCCTTTTGTTTTCAGAAACCATTTTCTGACCCCATAATATCAGGAGTTACAGTTTATAGGATCAAAGATACAGGGGTCTCACCCTGAACTTGTGACAGGTCCACTCTTCACAATCATCTTGAATAAAATGGAAGCTGCTTCCTCAGGATGGCACAGGAAGGAGCCCCTGTTAATTTACATTTTATCAGAGATTTCAATTATGCTGGCCACTGAAGCATGCAGGATTCACATGCTTCTTGTTGCTGCCTCTACAAATTGGCACAGCCAAAGTTGTGTCCCCATGATCCCAGCAGCCAGGATTTTGGGGTGTGCAAAATGCTCGGGCTCCCTCTGCATGCCCTGGCATGGAGTTGCTTTGCTTTCTCTACCAGAGTGGATGTAATCCTCTCCTTTCCACCACTCATTTTCTATGTGACCTGTGAAAAATCACCTGCTGTACAAATCCAGTTACTTTTAGAAAGGCCAGAGATTCCTCAGAGTGCTGACCAAATTGAAGCATTCTCATTTGCTTCTTTGGAAACAGATTTAAGCATACATTTGCTTGGGGAGAAAACCCAACCCTCCTCTACACACACCTCAAATACCCAAATAAAAGGCTTCCTCCCCAGTGAGGTGTTTTACTGAAAATAATCTCTAAGTCTCATTTTCACTTCTCTAAATTGAAAAGACCAGAGAGGGTAGAAGCACCAACATTTACATAACCAGAGTAACAACAAGCTAACAAGACATTAATTGCAACAATCTCTGAGCTTTGCCATGCTTGGAAAGAGGTCACTGTGATGGAAAGAGCACACACCATTTCCCTTCTCTCTTGCTGAAACACCTCTGCATCGAGGAAACGCCATCCAATAAAATCCCCACCACAACCCAGCCCTGAGGTGATTTTCAATTGGCTTTTTATCACCTCCTTAATCCAGAAACTGCCTTCTTGGCAGTGGGCAATGAGAGCCTAAGTGCTCTCAGAGAGATCTCCTAGCAAGAGTCTTTCCTTAGTCAAAAATCTGACAACAGCGTGATGCCTTTACCTGTCGACATCCCTGACACCAACTACTTTTCTCATAGATTGAGCACTTCTCTGGCAAGATTTAACCAGGGCAAGCAGCTCTGGTCTGTGTACAGTGGGCACTGCAATAAGGCTTAGTGAAAAGCAGGAAATGTTAAATGAGTTCGGTCAATATTTCACTCCCTGAACTCATTAACGAACCCCAGTAAGAGCTGGAGACATTCTCTGAAGCAAAACTGACAAACCGAGGCAGGTTCAGCTGCTTGAAGCTGCGTGGACACGAGGGCATCACAGAGTGTGCTACAGACAGTAGACTCTTGCTGGGAAGCTGTGGTTATTCCTAAAGCTCTGAGGTAAAGGCTAAAAGCAGGAATGACTGATGAAAATTAATTGCCCTTGCTCCACAGTCATAAACAGCTCTCATTTGCTCCAAGGGGAAGATGGGGTGAGTACAGCAGCCCAGGTACCCCTAAAGCTCAGCAGGACACGAACTCCTTTTAGACCCTGTGAAAGTGGCTCCAGGCTCAGCAGGAGGAAGGGAAAAGTACATTTTATGGCTGGAGCAGAGAGGCTGGTGGGAAGCCACATGCCCTGCTGCTGAGCAATTCCGTCAGTGCTACCACAGCAATAAAATTGGGAGCACAGCAGTAAGAATTAGCTGAGATTTGTGTCTGTAGCAAGCGCAAAGCTTTGACTGAAGAAGAAGATTGGGTCCAATGTAAAAGGAGACTTTGTTTTGTAGAATTGCTTTTCTTCCAACATCAATTGGCCTCCCTCTGTGCTGCTCTGAGCTTTGCTCCATGCTCGGCTATTATTAATCCTGTAAAGCTGTTAGGAACCCGTTCACATGGGAAACAGCAAAAGCACATCATCATTCCCACCTAAATTTAGAAACTTGAGGTAAAACCAAACCAAAACACAAACATACGTGTCCAAATAAGAGTGTTAGGGGAAAAAAACCAACCAACCAACCAAAAAACAACCAGCCAAACCTACAGAGAAAAGTTCTCNTAGAGCTGTTTCTTTTGCCGTGGGTTGAGCCTCTGCCCTGAACTGGGACCTGTTACCATCAGCTTGGGTATCCGGGATCCCCGAGAGCCCATCTCTGCCTGCCCTGCGGGGAGCCGGGCTGCTGCCGCTGTCCCGTCCCCGCCGCTGCTCCGGCGCTGCCCTGGGTTTCACTGCGCTGCAGCCCCCGCACCCCCTGCCTGCCGAGACACCCTGCCGTCCCAGCCTGCTGCTTTTCTGAGAGCCCTGCTGGGGCACCGGGATCGATGCCCCGGGGGGTTTGTGGAAGGAAAACTTCTCTCCCATCCCTCCCCGTCCCGGCCGAGCCGCCATTGCCAGGCGCTCCTCGCGCCACAGCGCCCCCTGCAGCCGCAGGGAAATCACTGCACCCGCCCTGCCCACAGAGCGCCCCCTGCCGGCTGTGAGCGGAACTGCACCGAAAGGGAAGGTGCCTGCAGGCCAGCAGGCTCTCACTGAGCTCCTGGCTCTGTTTGTTGTTAATGCCATAGCAGCTGTTGTTTGTTTGCTTTAGTATAAATACTAGTAAAGAACTGTTATTCCTATTCCCATATCTTTGCCTGAGAGATCCTTAATTTCAAAATTATGATAATTCAGAGGTTTACATTTTCCATTCCATGGGCGGCTCCTGCCTTCCTTAACAGACACCTGTCCTTTGAACCAGGACATAATTTTAACCAGATCCACATATATCAAATAAAGAGCTATTTTACTGAAAGTGTAGATTTTGTATTTTTATCACCCATAGAAGAAGAGGAGAAAAGGAGACTGTGGAGCCTCAGCACAGAGTGACAGCTTGGGAAAAGTCACCTTCACTCACAAGACCAGTTACCTTGTTCCTCCAAGGGGAGGGAAAGGTTTGACATCTTTTAAAGGGTAGATCATGCTGCAGATACAACCTTTCTATTCTCAGTGGAAAGCAGGCCAAGACAGACATATACACCTTAGGTCCCCTGAGGTTTTCCTGCATAATAATGGAAATGAAGGATTTTCACTCAAACAGGATTTAAGGTTTCATCTGTAGACAGCCAAAGGATTTTACTCAGTCAGTCAAAAAGCACTATTCACCCAGGCTAGTTTGTACACTGAGTTTCTATCAAACTACACATACTCCTTTCAGAAATAAAGTTATTTCAGCTACCCCCCCTAAAAATATGATATCAGTTCTCAAACAACCTCTATTTGATATTTATGCTTGGCCCACTGCGACTTGCTTATTCTAAATCCTAATTTAATGAAAACTGCCAGTAACTCCCAAGATACAGCTGACAAAGTGATGAGCAACACTTCCTTCCACAACAGAAACAAAGAATTTTGCCGAGTTGGGAACTTCAAGGGAGGGCTTTTAATACAAGTATTTAAACAGGATTAAAGGCCAAGGTCTTTGTCACACACCTTCAAGTCAGGAGGCACAGGATCCATACCCTTCCTGCTCAAAGAGGGTGTCTGTGTGTCACGTGGGCAAGTTGTATATTTTAAAAGCCAGGGCCCCTTTTGTTCTTGGAGAATGAAATTTGTTTCTTTAGACTAGTTATTATTAAAATAAGTTCTCCATAGAATTTGTACAGGGCTGGGGACATTCAGGAAAACACAGCAGTCATGTTGGGTGTAGAAAGGGATGTAAAGCAGCCTTCTGCACTATGTTATCTTCTCATCAAATCTATAAACCAAGAGACTGCACTTTAGAAAAGAATTGTTTGAGAAAGGGTTACACCTCAGGAAACTCAGCTGTGCTACTCAGAAAATTCCGTGTTGGTTTCAGAGTGGATTTTGTGCAGGAGTCCTGCTGTTTTGCACAGAAAAGGTCACATTAGGAAAAACATACAAAAATCTGCTAACAATACCAAGCATTTAGTATTTTATGATTTCAAAGGGGAGAGATTTCTTGTTCCTGCTGGTCAGTTGTCCTCCATGTCTCAAAACCCAGCTGATCCCAGCTCATGGCTATGTAGGAATGCTGCTGAGCATGGCTGTAAGGGCAGCCAGGGGTATTGACACACTGCAAGACAGTGCTGGGGCTTCACTGTTCTCCCCAGCACAGAAAACCTGCTGGTCTCTAGATCTACTGGGAAGTTTCCCAGTCACGTGGGCCTCCCCTCTGAAAAATTGCACTCAACAGAAATAACCTCTGGGAAATAATTGTGGAATTTGTTTTATTGGAGTCACTTTAACCTTAAAATCAAAACAACATGATGGAGTAAAAGAGCTACAATGATTTGAAAACACTGTGAGTCTTGCCTTTGCAAAACCTTTGCATTTTCATCTTTCTTTGCCTTCCTCCAGGGCAAAAGAGAAGGTCAACATCATGAATTTCTTCAAGGAGGGAAACTCTTTTCTCAGCTCTCTCTCAATGCAATCACATTGCCAAAGCTACAGGTTAAACGAGTTCCGTGCCCTATCTAATCACACGGTATAACTTACAGGTGATGCAACTGCTTCACACTGCATTCATAAATGCAGAATTCCTCTCTGCCACCAAGACAAATGCTGTTTTCTGTCTCTTCCCGCCCATGAATTTGCTACATGCTCTGAGCCCCACGGGGGCAGCAGCCAGTAATCCTCCCAAACCCTGTGCAAAGGTGGAGGCACTGTCCCTTTGGGTCTGGGCAGGTATAACCCCAAAATGCCCCTCACCAGCCTGCACCAGCTCCGTCACTGTAGCCCAAAATTCCTGGCTTAGCCCTAATAACTTGTTCAAGGTGACTACACAAGCCACTTTCTCACCATGTAAAAAAGGCTTCTCGTGACAAATGTAGGAAGTGAAAACACAAAACAGCTAAGACTTGAACATGATGCAGCCTCCAGTCCAGAAAGCCCTGGCTTGCCAGGAACAGGGAGAGCACGCCAGTACACACACCTTGCTTCTCCCACCACTTCTGAGCACAGCATCAAGTGTGGCAGAGAGGTGGGAAAAAAAAAGAACAATGGTGAGGAAAAGCAGATATTTTGGGAAGCACAGCTTGCATTTCATCCAGCAGCACACGCTGTTCACTGGGAACACCTTTGCCAGGAGACAGCTGAGACAGCTCCTAAACACTGCCTTTAATTTCTAAAGAGGCCCTTGTGAGCCAGGACAGCTGTACAGTTAATTCTTCTACATAAACCATTCCCATGTCCATGCACATGATGCTGCCCATGATTTATTACTGCTCCTCAGAGGGCAAACACAGTGCAGGCAGAGAGAGCACCCAGCACATCCAGTGTAGGCAAGGGACACTGAACTCAGCCTGCCAACAGCTCCCAAACACCTCAAGGCTGGACTGCTTGAAGCTGCAGTTGTGGAGGATGATATCCACATCTCCCTGTGGTGCTGTCAAACATTATGGCTCCTGAACAAAGAATGGAGGTGTGGTGACATGCACAGACCCAGTATGTTGGTTTTCACATAGAAATGGCAAAGACAAGACAGATTTCTCAATTACCACTCTTTTAAACCGTTCTGAAGAACAGAACAAAGCTCTACCCCTCTTTTAAAGGGCAAACGCACCACCTCCATAATTTCTTGCTCCAAGGTGCAGCCCTCTGGTGATGTACACCTTGCTCAGGAATTGCCCCACCAGGGTGGATGTCCTGTTGTGGTTTCTTTTCTCAGTAAATAACACCCCCCACAAACAATACCCCTTTAAACAGTCCTAAGGTTACCAAAATAAAATATACAAAACAAATGCAACACCAGAATTATGACTGGCCCAGATGGGTTTAACCAACTCAAAAGCAACAGTCTGTAGTTTTACCAATCCTCAGTAATTACACCCCAGTAAGGACATTTTCAGGAGGAAAGTAAATACCTCTTACAATCAGTTCACTACAAAGAGGGTGCTCTCTCATCCTTATCTTGATCTTTGGAGATGCATCTGTCTGCCATCTCCAAAGAGCTCTTCAAAAAGCAAAGTCATCTCCAAAGAGCTCAGGCCCAGGAAGGATTTGGGCATGGAAAATGCCAGGTCAGACATGGAGAGATACAAAGAGAAGTAAAGTCCAGAGCACAGACAGGTAAATCCTACATAATTCAGGCAATATAAAGCTTAGCTACTTCTTATATGAAATAATAAATATTGGAAGGAAGTGTGCTTGTTTGACCAAATGCTGTCATTTTGCAGTTGATTTAAGAGCACCAAATTGAATTTGAAAATGCTATTATGAGAAAGGTTAAAATAATAAATAAATTTGAGTAGATACAGCCTTAGGGGCTATTCTAATTTTCTCTCGGCCAGCTTGCTCACTCCTCAGAGTCAATGTAGATCAAAAGAATAATTTATAAGCTTTAATGAGAATATTGATTTTTAAGGTTCCTTCTATTCACGTGAGCAGGGAGGGGGGTGACGGGGGAAGGAGCCCTGCAGGCTGTGGCCAGAGCCTTGTTGGAGGCTGTAAACCTTCCTGGGACACAGAGAGCCCGCACTGGGATGGGGAAGGCGCAGCACAGCCCCTGCTCCCAGCAAGGACAGACATCAGTGTTTCCAAACAACTCACCGCCTAATTTGTACTTACACAGAGGAGCCGTCCCATAACACAAGGCATCGAGCAATTAACATGCAACACTTCAGCACAACTCTCCGTTGCTTGTTGTTGAACTATCTTCAATGCCATTAATGAGAGCTAATTAAATCAATCAAGCCCCCGCCGCACTCAGACATGACTGCAGCTACTGGAGCGCTATCAGATCGGGAGCTTTTTCTCAGGCACTGTAAGTACCAAGATGCACATTTATCATGCTGTCCTTCCAGCATACATCTGCTCTCGCTGCTGCGTGGTTCATTTATCATACATTGTCACTGTCCCTACCCCCAATACATCCAGGTGTCAATTAATTCTCTCCCGTGCAGCTCGGGTGCATCGCAGGGAATAATCTCTGTCTCAGTACCCATCCATGAGCTGTCCTTTCCCAGGAGCAGCAGTGCTCAGCCACATCCCCCAAATTATGTGGCTGCGACCATAAACTCTGTGTTTCTTTATTGTAAGTCATTAAATCCCCAAACCACCTCCACACACTCGGGTAATTTTCAGGGGAGCAGGTGGAGGTTTGGGCTTCTTTCTCCCTCTTTCTTCCCCCAGGCTTGACAGGGTATTTGCAATGCAATTCACCAAAATAAACTTTTCTGAGAAGAGTTTCCAGGAAAACCCCTTGAGTGGATAATTGCTGTGGACCTTCAAAATGCTTTTTATAATTGATGAACATTCAAATAACAGATTTAAATCCACGTTTGCAGTACTAGGCAATGGAATTTCTGCTATACCAGCAGCCCATGTGCCTCCTGCTCCATTACCATGAGCATGCAGGGAAGGAAAGTCTTTTTCTAAACAGGAGCATCGTCTCTCATTATATTATAACATTTGGTCTCTATTTATGTTTCTGCTCTGTCTGGCTAACTCTCTTTTTTATTTACAAATCAGCTATATTAATGTGCTTTAATTTCAACACTGGTTGTTTATTTTAGAGATGAATCAGTTGGCAAAGGGAAGAAACCCTGCCTGAACAGAATGCAGCACCAGCTCCAACACTCTTGTCCTTATTCAATAGCAGACTTAAAATTAGTGGGGTTTTGACTTCACAGACATACCTTGTGGCATTTTTACTGTTTTAATTACAAAAATACAGACTTGCAGGTCAGAGAAGGAGCAGACAACTAATGCAGTGTTAATTTCTTGCCAGCCCTTGGCCACAGAAGTGCATCTCCTGCCCCGTCACCATGGAGAAGAGAGGTGGGGACAAGTCCCTGCACCTGTCCCAGACAGAAGGACATGAAGGGAACACATGTGTGGAAGCAGAGCCCTTGGGAAGAGCCACACTGAGAATCCATGTGGAATCCCACCCCAAAACAAACACAGTTACAAAAGGAACACCTCATTAAAGGTAACTGCTGTGAGTCACAAGCCAGAAATTTCTGCAAGGGGTATAAACACCCAGATGAATTTGCAGGTGGCTTTATCCTGGCTCTGCATCCACACAAGGAGTAAAAGGCACATAAACAACCCTTATGGCTTGATTTCTCCAAACCCAGCCCTCTGGGAAGAAAAAGCAAAGTAATGCTACAAATAAACTGCCTTACACTGGCACAAGACAGACTCAGGCTGAAAAGGGGACCAGTTCTTATCCCTCTGTACAAAAGGCTTTCAGAGCCTCATCTGAGCACAGCCAAGAATAATAATTTGGGTCATTATTATTAATTATTATAGCTGTATGCAAGCTCCTAGCAGAGATGAATGCCTGGGGATCCCTTTTCACCCATCATCCAGCTGTAGAAGGACCCAAGAGATGAAATCAAGGCTTTCTATGGCAGAAGAGATGGCAGCATATCATTAGGCATCACCATACAGGAAAGCAAGAAGTGTTTTCAGTCTCTGTGACCTCTCTGGATATAAATAACAAGAGGGTTTTTTCTTTCCTTCCTCCATACCCAATTCCTTCCACCACTGAGAACACGAAGTTAAAGGTGCTGCAGAAGACACAAGCAGAGCATTTCCCTGCTTTAGCATTGCTACTCACAGAGCAGCAGCCAAGCCTGCCCTAGGAAAGCATTCAGGAGTGCTGATCATGAAGCAGAAAATCTCCAAAAAATGGTGGAAACCCCAATACATTTGCAATATTTGCTTGCTCTGGTTTTTGCATCTTGGCACTCTCCTTCCTGCATCTTAAAAAATTAACTTTTTGCCAATCTCACATTTTCTATTATAAGAGTCATATGGGGAACAACCTCACTCCTTGTGGTGATGATCACAGAGACCTGACATCCAAAAACCAAGTTCCATGTAGTGATACCTCTCACAGAGAAACTTCAGTCCTGATCCCACCACATCAGTTAGTTCACCTTCTACATCCCTGCATCTCTGTATTTTGCTGCAGCATTTTTAAGACCATGGTAGACTTGTTCATCAAATAAATACATTCGACTGCACAGGTCTCTCCAACTTCAGACAGGATCAATGAAATTCTTTCCTTAGAGGAAGGAGTTTAATCCCTCTAATATAATTTAGTTGAATAAATTTATGTGACTAAAAGGATTCTGTCAGTTGAAGGCATTTCATCAGGCACATACACATAATTCTAGTGAAAAAGTCATTTTTTGTCAACAAAATGCTGCCTGGCACATGTACAGAAGTTTGTTTAGCAGTGAGCGAGTGCACAGTAAAGGCAGGAATCAGATCATGAAGATTGTGCTGTTATAAAGAGACAAGAAGGAGAGAGGAATTATCTGTTTGGTGCCAGACTCTGGGAAGTAGTTTACATGAAAGGAAAAGGAGTTTACAGGGCAGCATCAGCTTCCTGTGGGCCTTTACCATTGGCATAAATCAAATCAGCGACACAAAGCCACGGTCACATTGCACGGGGGTTTGGCTTCCTACTCTGCTTTTGATCCTGCAGTGGGTAGATCTGTTTAATGTGTTAATTGCAAACTCCTCTGGTCTTTATCCAACATTTCTTCTGTTTATTGGTGTGTCTGGCATCAGAAGGATGTGAATGAGGTGATGGAATTTTTTCGGCTTTTGCGTAGCATCGCACCTTCATCTGGCTGGCTTTGAAAAAGCACCAACAGCTGAACCTCAGCCCCAAGTCTGAAAACCTGTGCATATTGAAAATAAAATCCCCCTGGGCTGAATGTGTGGGGCCCAGCAGCCATAGAATCACAGAATGGTTTGGATTGGAAGGGACCTTTCAAGGCCCTCCAGTCCAAGCCCCTTCCAACAAGCAGGGACACTCTCCACCAGATCGGGTTGGTTGGAGCCCTGTGTAGCCTGGCCTGGGATGTTTCCAGGGATAGGGCATCTAATAGAAAACAGGCTGAGGTCTATGGCCAGGACAGGTCAGATGGGGCAGGGAGCTGGGTGCTGTATGAAGTAATTCAGAAGTACAGGGAAAAGAAGAAAAAGCAGGGAGGGAGGACACAGGTGCTGAGTTCTAAGGAGGTGGAGATGCAAGGGGAAACAGGAGCAAGGAAAGGAGTTTCCTACAGTGAAGATAAAGTTCACACCAAAAAAAAAAAAACAAAAACCAAACCAACCAAAACAAAACAAAAAAAAAAAAAAAAAACAAAACAAAAAAAAACCCACAAAAAAACAAACAATACAAACAAACAAAACCAAAACACACACACACAAAAAAAAAACAACCCCAACAAAACAAAACAAAAAAAAAACAAAATAAAAAAAACCACACAAAAGAAGCAGTGATGTTAACAACAGAGAACAGAGTTATTAAACATTACCTGTCCTTAGAGATGCTGACAGGCAGAGGAAGGAGGAAATCTCAGAGCAGATTTATTTATTTTGGTAGAAGTGCTTTTGATTTCCCAGCCATGCAGGAGCACCAGCAGGAACCCCCAGCCAGGGAGAGGCTGGGCAGTGCACAGCAGTGTTGGCACACCCAGAGTAGGGTGAAGCAGCTTCTCCTGAGCCTTCAGGGTGCTACAAAAACACTTCCCTTTCCTGATCCTGGAGGTCAACAGAGCAGCAAGGGAGAGGGTTCAAGAGTGCTGTGGTAAAGTAGATCTGCACCTTTCAGTAGATCTGAAAACCTTATTTGTGACATGAAAGGACATGAGGTTTCTGCAGGACTTAGGAGCTGAGTTTCGTCCACCTCCTGCTGAGGCCTGCTGTGTCCCCCAGCACTTGCCATTTTCTCCTGTGCCTCACAATGCCATGCAGCAGCTCTAACTCATCTCTTCCAGCACACCCTCTCTTCAAGTTCCTGTTTAAAGGTCTTCACTGCCACAGTAATTCTGAAGCCTTTGAGCTGTACTTGGGAGCTTGCAAGGGGAGATGAAGTCTTCTGATAGGAGGAGCTTAACCAAAAATCCCTGTTTTTCACTTCTGGCAAGTAGGGTTTACATGTCTGGGTAAGTATTGTCCAGGAGAGAAATTAAATTAGTTACCTCCTTCTCCCTCCACAGCAGCACTTCAGCTGAAGCAGTAATGATGACAAATCTCACAAACTAGCCACTGGCAATCAGAATCATTTATCTGCTATCAATCCACAGTGTGATTTAATGGGCTGGTAAAGCAGGCACAGGTCCTTTCCTAGGTTAGGGAAATCTCACCTCATCCTTACAGGTTCTGCTGGCCCCATCCTGCTTCCATGCCACCCTTGTGCATCCCCAGCTCAAGCCCTGCACATGCATTTCACCTCCAGGTGCCCTGAGATCCAGCACTGCTCACAAGAGAGGAAAGTCCTCAGGAAGGGGAGATTGTTCAATTCTGTGCTCAGCTGCTGAACCCAAGAGCCTGCAGGTTTAATCTCAGTCTGCAAAAAAATGGGAAGAGATTCCGAATTCACAATTTGCAGACTCTCACACCCAAACATTTGCTTTGAAAAAGGGTTTGCTCTCGCTCTGCTTGCTGACATTTGCAGCTCTACACCAATAATTGAAAGCTGCAGCCTCACCACAAAATACCTTGAAATTTATGACTATTGTCATCAACAGGAACTGCAAAATTAAAACCCAAGACCCTCCCTCCCATCAGTTTTCCATCCACAAGCCCAGAGCTGCCTAAATCATGGAAAAGCCATAAAAAGGAGCTGAATGCACCAACCTATAAATCCCAGCTGTCCTGCGTCCCCAGCGTCATGACAAGTGATAAAGATGCCCCAGAGATTATGCGGCTGCCACTGCCCCCCTCCTCCCCCCCTTCTGTTGATTGTATACACAAATAAAACCACAATGATCTCATTTGAGTCCCTTAACCAGCAAAAGCAGGAGCTGGGAGCCCCAGCCAGTCTAGCTGGAGTGAGTCACAGTGATTTTTGATTGAAGCTGACTATTAGCGGATACAATTAAGATGCTGCTTCAGTTTAAAGATGAATTTGCCATGCAGAGACAAATTGTGAATGCTTATTGCTGCCATGCAGAGGCAGGTAATCAGGGAAAGAAGTTGTAATTGTGGCACCTCTTGTTTTGCTCCTGCTGGAGCAGAGAACGTGAGATTCAATTTAATAAACAATTTGCCACACGGCTCATCCCTGATGGGTGGGAAAGCAAGGCTTGCTGGCGAGGCTTCCTTGGAGTTCTGCTCCTTTTTAAACCTGTTATAGGCAAAGCTGGCCCTTGCTTGAACCTTTGCACAGAAGCAGAAAGGAAGAGGAGAAGCCCAGGAGTACTGCTGATGGTGTATTTGAGAGTGTATCTCAGGCTTTATCCAGAGATGATAAAAAAACCCCAAACCCACATACTAGAAAGTATCATCATTCTTTTGATACTTTTCGGGTCTTTCTGAGCTTCTCTGGAGAAACTAGAGGGCAGCTGGGATGTTGGAGCAGCAAGTGCCAATGTGGGCAAGTGGGGAGGGATTTATATACACCCAGAGTTGCTCTGCTGCTGCAGGGGATTTAAGTTACAGACCCTGGATGATCTTTAAACCAATTATCCTCTTTTTCCCCCCCAAGGCAGGGGAGGACCAATTGAAGCAGCAGGTCCTCAGCAGTTGGCTTTCATCCTGCTGCATGGGAAGGAGTGCAGAGATGCTCTGCAGGGTTCAAAGGGTTGGCATTTAAAGGACTTAAAAGAGACATTAGAACCAGAGATCTCCCAGACCAGACTCACAGAGCAGAGCTTCCTTAGCTTTGTTTACCTCTCTTTGGGATCCATCCTCACATAGAACCACTGCCTCCAAGTTTCTAGTTCAAACTTGGCTTCTCCAACCAGGCCAATTCCATGGAGGAGTTACAGCCAACCCTTACAAACTCTTCCTGCTTCACTGTTGTTAGTGATTCATAATCACACAAGCAACTTATTTAAACCCCCAAATCTCAGAGATTTCCTTATGTTTCTTTAAGGCTAAACATGTACTTACATGTTTTGAAATCTCAGAGCCAACCAGGACCAGCTACTCATTACTTTAGGATGTAGACATTGGCATCACCTTTTTCATCAAAGGGAGGACAAAGAAACTTGTTCTCTAATTTCTACTCTGACTTAGAAAATGAGGACATCAGCTGTCACAGAGAGGCCCCTCTGTTTATCAGTGGCTCAGTTTTTCCTCCTTACAAACATACAGGAATCATAGAAATCAGAGCAAAAGGAAATGTTCAGTGGTTGGTAACTGCAGAGGCTCTGATGGAAACCTTATGGAGAAAGAAAATTAAAAAAGAGCTTCTTCTGTTTTCTTTCTAAGTACTGCTGGTCATGGTCTGCAGAAAAGGCATTTTCTTGCCTACAAGCATTATATAGGACCCAACATCAGCTGGATCCTGTTTTTCACCCCTTATCAGCCTTGGAAAAACCCCACAGGAATAAACAGCAGAATTTAATGGTACTTCAGGCAGGTGCAAATCAAAGGAGTGAAAAACTCATCTAATTAAAGTTTAGTGTTTGGATAGAGGCAAGAACTGTGTGCTCTGACAAAGCAGGGAGCAGAGAAGTACAAATGTTTTGCAATTTGTATATGAGTACCTGCAGGAGGATGAGGGTGATTTTCTTTAAGGGGAATGATGAATACTTTGGGAATGCTCCTCTCCAACATCTCCCAGGCAGCAGCTAGCATGGCCTTATTTCAGAGCTTTCCCTTGCCCAAGTATCTTGCAAGAGACCAAGTACTGGCCCAGATGTGGTAACCATTACAGGGCAAGCATTCTGAGGCAAGATGATGCCTCCATATCAACTCCTGTTGAATAGCCACCACTGCACTACAAGGTTTCATTTGTTGCCCTGTTGTTACAAAAGAACATGACTAAACTTACTTTTAAGTAGCTATCTCACCTCTCCCAGGTGATAATTAACACATCTGACTCTTCTAGAAAAATTACCCACAGGTTTCCATTTAAAGGAGCAGAGAATTAACAGCAAGGCAGTGTTTGGACCCATCCCGGTGAATGTAAAGCTTTTGGGGTGCTCAAATGAGTGTTTCAGGTGTGCTGGTTTTGGTGTGAAGGCTGCACCTTGAGGCAGCCCCACAGCTCAAGCCCTGAGCACAAAGGGTATTGCAGGAAAGGTTTCTGGAGTTATTTAGCAGCTGGTCAAGGAAAGGAACAGCAAGTGCTTGGTTTGTAACCCCAGCCTGCCCCTTGACAGCAGGACCGGCTCGCTGGGCAAAGCTTGGGAGCTGTGAGTGTTCATCAGCAGGAAGGGGACAGACATGGAATTCATATTGTCTCCTTCAGGCTGCCCCAGGCACCTAACTCAGGTGCAGGTTACAAGAAAAAGAGGCCTCCATGTCCCAAAAGGCACCCATCTTTGATACCCTGAGTTGGCACTGCAAATATCCTTCTTTTCTGACACAGGCAGGTTATGTTCAGTGCTCTGCTGTACAGCTGGGCAGGGAAATCAGGCAGAGCAAGGTCAAACAGCTCACCTTGCAAATGCTTGCATGAATATTTAATCTTCCTCCTGTGAGCAGCCTCACCAGCTTCAATACAGCTGTAGATATTTAATCAAGAAAAGATCTTTAACCTACTGCCTGCCTCCAAGGGGACTTGGGGGTGGGAGGCAGAAAGCACAGTCCCCCACCTGAGCCACCCCCACCCGCAGCAGCCTCCTGCAGCACAACTCCAGCACCAACCTGAACATCACCACCACAATGTTTTTAGCTACACAAAGCCCTGGCAGTTGAGTCTTTCTGCTTTTAACACACAGAAGGTTGCAATCACATTTCCTGGCAAACCACTCCTATTATTCCAAGCCCCAGACACAGCGGTTAATGTTCTCCAATTCAAGAAACCATCAATTCTACCACCACAAAGGGAAAAACGCTAAAAAACCTCCCTTGAAACAACCTCACACAATAAATTAAAAAAACCCCCTTACTCCTTCAGGCTTGCTCCTTGCAACATGCATGAGTTTCCAGGCTCTGCAGAGATGCCACACTTCTCTCACCAGAGGGAAAACTCACAGGTACCCCAACATAAAGCCACTGCAGATTGTGCAACCCTAAATCCATCCCCACCTCCAGTTCCCCCCAGCCTGGGCCAGTTTCTGAGTGATTTAGGAACCCCTCCTCTACTTCCCCCTCCTCCTCATCAGTGAGTGGGAACAGACACTCGTGCAGCCTTGAGAGGTCCTGCCCCAAAGCAGCCTTTGCTTCTGAAAACAGCAGGTGACCTCTCTAAGGACACCCACCTGTGCTGTCCCTTCAGGACACGAAGGGGCCCCCAGGGCTGAGCTCCCAAATGGCTGTTGAGAATCACTAAAAATGGGATTTGTGCCCTCGTTAGAGCTGAGGAAAAGCAATTCCTGAGTCAAGCTGCTCAGGTTTGTCATATCATAGAAACACAAGATCTGCTGAATCATATTCCACTGGTTTTATCTTCTTGGGGCAGGAGACAAAGTTATACAGAATATGTTGTCTGCAGACATCTCTATTTGGAAACAAATGCATATGTTACTCACTAAATTGTTTCAGCTAAAGGAGATGGGAATTAGATCATTTAAAAGCAGAGAGCTCTCCCGTATTGTTTTAGCAGAATCATCTCTTTTACATAGCCAGGCAAGGGGCTCATTTTTGGGGAAAACAAACACATCTTTTACAATTATGGCCATTCAAAGCTGTTTCTTGCACTCTAAATTGTCACACATGAAGGATCAATGGCGTTCTCAGATGACGATTTAATTAAAAACTCCTCCTTTCTTCAAGTTGAGATTTGCAAAAACCTCTCCGAATGGCTGATGGATGATTTGCTATTACCTTGCCTGCTTTCTTTTTAATTTTTTTTTTTCAGAATTCTAATTGCTGTCGTTTGAGGATTATTGATTACCTGTAATTGCTCCTTTTCTCAGGCATCTCCCTAGTTATCTCCAGCTAAGTGATCCCTGCAAAACATAAAAGCAGAGTGCTTCAGAACCTAATGGTATTCCTTGGCTGTTAATGAACACTGATAGCTTGATACCTGGACGCTGCAGTGGCCTGAACTTTGAAAGTGGATCAGCCTAAAAATTCCTTTTCCTTAAGAAAATGCACGAAAAGCACCAAAACCCCTTTTTATACACCCACCAGTCACATTAAACAGAGACTAGACCAAGGAAGTCTTTACAGCAAGGGACACTTCTGAGTGCAAAGAAAAACCCCCTCTGCCTTCCAGAGCAGGCACTTAGCTCACTCTGATGCCATTCCCACAGCTCACAGGCACCACGGGATCCAAGGGACAGCCACCAGATCCAGAGGAACTGGACCATATGGGATTTTAATTTTTAAGGTCCTAAATCTGTCTGCACTGAGCAGCCCATTAGACAAAGAGGTTTGCTTAATTTACCAGTGCTCAGCTCACAAGCTGCTGAGAGCTCGGACTTGGTTCAGGATTCTGCAGAAGCTGGAGACACACAGTTGTTCCCCTTGTCCTGTTTACAATCCAAATTCCGTGGAAATATTTAAAACGTGCAGCAGAATCACCCAGTGCAAAGCTCATGGTCCTTTTTCGGTCTTTTTCTTTGCATTTCAGGTACATTTAAAAGCTCACATTTTTCAAAATACAGGGTCAAAAACGCCATTACACAGGGAGCATCAAGTGCAACAAGCCTGAAGCTGCTCTTTGCTGCAGGTTGAAGGTAATGCTTTCAGTTTAGTCTGAGAATTATGATCTCAGACTACAGCAAATGATCCTGTTAGAGCTGATCTGATAATTCTGGTGTACCTTGGTATAAAGATAGTGTGATTAAATTAAAAAAAAAAAACAAACCAAAAACCACCCGGCATCATTAATTTCAGAGCAATTATTTTTAGAAGCTGATCATCAGCTAAGTGGGAGTTCATTACCAGATTTTGTCTAGAAATAAGTTTTAGATAGTGAGTGCCTGCCCACAAGACTTAAATAACAAAAACTATGAAACGTGCTGGCAGAAATTTGAGCAATTATTTCCTTTAATTTTTGTTCCCAGTGCTCCCTGACACTGACCTGCAGCCCACTGGGGAAGACAACATCACACTCAGCTCTGCCCTGGCCCCACCGCTGCAGCCAGAGACCACTGTGCCATGGGATATCCTTCTCATCCACAGACTGCACAGGCATCCCCCTGCTCTGGGAAAAATGGAGCCAGGGAGCTGGAGAAGTCAGAGGTTGCAGCAGCTTTGGCCCCTTGTCATGGTTTGACACTGGCCCAACGCCAGGCACCCACAAAAGCCAGTCGCTCACCCTCCCCTGCCACAGCTGGGAAGTGGAGAACAAATAAAATTAATGAAGGGTTCAAAAGTGAGATAAGGACTGGGGGAAAACACTTCAAGGGCAAAACAGGCTCAACTTAACTTGTAAAGTGGATTTATTACTAACAGAATCAGAGGAGGACAACGATAAGTAAAATAAGCCCTTAAAATCACATCTTTTTGCTCAGCCCCTCCCTCCTTCTCACTGACAGTTCAGGGAGACAGAGCATGGGGGTTTTGGTCAGTTCATCACCTGAGGTTTTCTTCCACTGCTCAGGAGGAAGAGTCCTTCCCCTGCTGCACCATGGGGCTCCTCCCATGGGAGACAGTTCTCTGTGAACTTCTCTGGCGTGGGTCCACTTTCTCAAGAAGCATCCCTGCCAAAATTGCTGCAACGTGAGTCCCTCCCATGGGCACACAGTCCTCCCAAAATTGCTGCAATGTGGGTCTCTCTTCCCAAGGGGTGCAGTCCTGCAAGGACAGGCTGCTCCCAGGGCTCTCTCTCTCCATTCAGGTATCCCACTGCATCACAGCCTCCTGCAGGTACCCACCTGCTCCAGCCTGGGCACCTCCCCCAGGGGCTGTGAGGGGATCTCTGCATCCCCCGTGGATCCCCAGGGGCTGAGGGTGGATCTCTGCATCCCCCGTGGATCCCCAGGGGCTGTGGGTGGATCTCTGCATCCTCGTGGATGCCCAGGGGCTGCAGGGGCCCAGCTGCTTCACCATGGTCTCACCAGGGCCTGCAGAGGAATCTCAGCTCTGGCACCTGGAGCACCTCCTGCCCTTTCTTCTCCACTGGCCTTGGTGTCTCCATGTTGTTTCCCTCACATGTTCTCACCTCCTCCTCTTCTCTGGCTAGAAGAAAAACTGTGTCCCACTTTGGTTTGATTTTCTTCCTAAATATGCTACCACAGGGGCATTGCCAACATCTGTAATTGGCCCAGGCTTGGCCAGCAGCGTGTCCACCTCCAGAGCCACCAGGAACTGGCTCTGCTGGACATGGTGGAAGTTTCCAGCAGCTTCTCACAGAAGCCACCTCTGTGGCCCCCCTGCTACCAAAAACCAGGCCATGCAAAACCAGCACACCCCTGCACCGTGATCGCAGATCCAGCAAAGCTTCCCGTGCCATAACCACGTGGCAGAGCACTTGTAAAGGATCCTGCTGGAAATGCAAAGTGCAGCAGGCAGCAGGGAGCCATATGAAGGGAAGCTTGGATATCTAATCTGCTTGGAAAAGACAGCTTGGGTAGGCAGCTAATTGGGAGCCATGGGAAAAGCTTCCCTGGCTGCAGGCAGCAAGCAGCTCAGGGAGAAAGGAGCTACAGGTTTCCTGCAAGAAAAAGCTGACTGTTAAACTGAGTATAGTACTGGTGGTAAATGCATTTCATCACCAAATTATATATCTATAAAAAACGTACAACAGAGAAAAAGAAAAAGAAAGTATGTGTCAAACTTTCTGGGCCTTTTTTCACTTTTCTGGGGAAAATTTTCTTCCAGTACACTGGTAGATACAGCACAGGCAGGAATGTTTTCACCTAAATAATTGCCACTATGCTGAAGCAATGTGTTTTTTTTTTTTTTTAACAAAAATGAAAATAAATACTGACACTTACTTAGTAAAAATGACAGCCAGGACAACAGTTTTCTTTTGTAACAATGTGGTATTTTTTTTTTTTTTAATACACATGTAAACAATTCTTACAATCCTACATCCTGAAAAAGAGTTGTTCATTCTGTAGAAAAAGATAAAGATTAACCATTAAATTTCTGGGGTGACCTTCATGATTAATTCTCTGATCTGCAGTGAGCAGCAAACACTCCTAAGGCACTTGCTGGCAACTGCAGCTGCCTTTAGTCTTGAGTGCTTTGGTCCCACAAAGCAAGACTGACATCAAAACCAGGGAAAAAGTTCATGAAAGGAATTAAGAGGTTCTTTTGGGTACAGAAGTCAACTTAAAAAGCTGGACCATCCAGTCAGTGTGATGCATTTAAAAACCTCAGGGACTTAAAGAATTACATGGGAACAGGTCCCACTTATTTTCACTATAAAGCATCATTTGGAAAGTTGTAACAGAGCAAAATGGGGCACTGAAATAGAGGCACAAAGAGCAGGATTGGAAGGAAGCAACAGGAGATTTCACAGTGAACTCCTTCTCGGAGGCTTGTTGTAAATATCATCCCTGTCCAGCTGGGGGAAATTTCTTTTGGTGCTTTGGCAAATCATCTTTTTCTCCTGTTGTCACGAAAATACATTTCACGTGGTTCCAACTCAAAGTTTGGCTTGAACCCTGCTTATTTGGAAGGCAATCAAATATTTTTTTTGCCTTCAGCCATTGTTGGGCTGATGGGGAAGTGGATGGACAGTGAGTCGGGGTATTGTGCACACCTGTGAATCTAAAGCAGAGAAAATAGAAGTCACTCCTGTGACTGCCATTAGGCACTTAGGGAAACTTGAGATGGCAAGCAAGGATAAAGAGGGCCTTCTACACATTATCTCATGTGCCAAAATTAAGAGGCAGACACAGAGTGGTTGTTCGTGTCTTCTCCAGAGTAACAAGTGATAGCACAAGAGGAAATGGCTTCGAGTTGCACCAGAGGATCTTTAGATTGGATATTAGGAAAAATTTCTTCACTGAAATGGTTGTTAAGCATTGGAACAGGCTGCCCAGAGAAGGGGTGGAGTCGCCAGGCCTGGAGGTAGTTAAAAGCCATGTGGATGTGGAGTCTGGAGACTTGAGTTAGTGGTGAGCCTGGCAGTGCTGGGTAATGGTTGGACTCGAAGATCTTAGGTTTCCAACCTAAATAATACTTGTGTAAGTAGGAAGAGTGATGCAGAGCACCCATACTGGAAAGCTGGCTGTACTAGACAGGCATCTACATTTGATGCACAGATTCAGATGCTGTGGATGTGAAACCCATCCCTGGTGTAATGCAGCTAGGGCAAGGTCTGACCACCTGACTGAGCAATGTGGAAGCAAGAACACTCACTGCTAACTGAAGTAATACATCAAACTTTTACTTGCTTCACCCATATCCTGGAAAAAGAGTCACCTTGTGGGATTGGGAGAGCAGCCACTAGGTGGGATAACAGCCTAGCAGGCAACGTGCCTGGGAGATGCCTGCACACTGCCTTGGGCCAACATCTCTCACAGGGGTCCCACAAATAAAGCCCTGTGCTCTGTGTCAAACCTGCCTTGGCCAGGGAGCAGCTCTGGGAGACCACAGCAATGTCTTGAAATATTCACACATGTCCTCTGTAACTGCCCTGTTCACATTCAAGTGTTTTTATAGCTGTACTTTTGCCCAGTTCCATAACTGAACCTTTTGAACATCCTAGCAGGGCTATTTCAGAACTCAAGCAGAAACTGAAATCCCACAGTAAAAGAAGCAGACAAAACACTTGAAATCAAAGAATCTGGCTTAATTTGCATCAGAAGGAACTTGACCTGTAGATTTTTCTTCTATGCTGTATGAAGTATGGGAAAAAAAGTGACAGTCCCACTTTAGTATTTACAACACGTCTTTCATGCATCTTTAATGGCATTGTTTATAAAAAATGCATTAACTGTTCTGTTTTGCTTCAGGCAGGAGGGATCCTTTACAGGATAGGCAGCTTAATTTGGATCTTAACAATGACAACACTCCATGAATTAATGTATCTGGGAGATGAACTCCAGAGCAAAGATGGAAGAGCAGGAGCTTGGCCTTTGCACATGAATATTCTTAAGGAGAAAGGAAGAGGGTTTTTTTTTTCTCTTTACAGTTTAAAATAGATCAGAAAGATCCCCCAAAAGAGCAGGAGGGAAGCTAACTGCCGAGTAGGGCTTGTAGTGACAGAACAAAGGGGAAAGGCTTCAACTGCCAGAGGACAGGGTCAGATTAAATATTAGGAAGGAATTCTTCCCTGTGAGGGTGCTGAGGCTCTGGCACAGGTTGCCCAGAGAAGCTGTGGCTGCCCCATCCCTGGAAGTGTTTAAGGCCAGGCTGGATGGGGCTCTGAGCATGCGGGATGGTGAAAGGTGTCCCTGCCCATGGCTGGGGGGTTGGAACTGGATGGTCCTTAAGGTCCCTTCCAAACCCTTCTGTGATTCTGTGACATAGATAAAATAAGGCTTAATAAATAACACCATCTTACACAAACACCCACACACACCCCCACACCCACACACAGAGTTTTTTTATGTTTTGGGTTTTCGTTTCTCAGATTTTTATATACGGAATTGTTGCATTCCCCTTATTCCTCTTTGCACAAGAAGGCTTTACAAGAGGGTAGGGATTGAGTTGTCCTAAACCCACTTGCAGGCCAAATGATCAATTACCCTCACATCCAATCCCTTCCAGGAGCCTCTATGACACTGCAAACCTTCCTTCCATTGACAGGTTGCCATAAAAGAAAAGCCATATAGGCAATGAGAGTCCATAAAAGAAAAGGCTTTACACTGAGTCTTCCACTTGACTTTGCCAGGTGACAAAGAGATTTCTGCAGGTTAACAATTTAGTGATAAGTTGGGCATATATATGTTTGTAATACATGGTTATGCATCCATAGTACTTTGGTAATACTGAGGATGCTTATTTGGCAGGAGGAGGCTGAAAATGCCTCTTACATGAGTTAAGGATCAAGAATCTGTAATCCTAAGGAAAATGCAGGAGTGAAATACTAATAAATCCCAGGCAAAACCCAAACAAACAGCACAATACCAAGGCAAGCACATTTCTTTCAAGCATAATCCTGTTCTGCAAAAGCAGTCTAAGGATATAAGGGTTGTTCAAGAAGTCAGGAGGGTGTGAATAGATCACTCTGACAACTAAATTAAGGATGAAAAATATTTTTGGGCATCATAGCATTGATTTCCCTTCCAATGAGAGCTTCACCTGCCTTTGAATCTCTAATAGTAAAGACTATGGATCAGCATGGAAAGAATATTCCAGATGATCCAATGTACCTTTCAGTGTGCAGAAGAATGAATTTGATTTCGTAGCCTCTTCAAAAGGATTTAAAAGTACAAAACTAAATCAGAATTATTTTTGTGTATGAAGCAATAAAAATGAAAGATACCCTACTGAGCCTGGATTGCCAAAGTCCTCGCTAGAAAACAACCATGTATTAACAATTTTCAAATACAGAGCCACAACAAGCTAAAGTGTAGCAGGAAGGAATCATCATAACATTTCAGAAACTGCTGCTGGCACTGGCTGCTGTGATTTCTCACTTGTAACAATCAGGCATTATAAGGGAACTTGTACTTTGGAAAGAACCAGCTCTGTCTTTTACACTGTGACAAGTCAGGCTCAGCTAAAAATAGCAACCAGCAAGGAAAAGAAAATAAACGCATCCCGTTCCATCCTTTAAAAAGTCCTTTTCCCCCCACTAATTTCAGCTGAAAATGCCCACATGCATTTTCATATCCAGCCATGCACCTTCTGGACACCAAGAAGGGCTCCTTGCCTCCAGACCCACATGGGCTTGTAATTAAAAAAAAAAAAAAATGCTGCAGTTGTTGGGCAATGGACACAACTCAGTGCCCCTCTCTGTGCCCCTCCTCAGCACCACTACTCCTCCTCCTTCCCCCTGGCACCTCATTTTCTTACAGGATCGATTTGGAGTGTGCAGGTTAAGAGCTCAGGATTCAGGAGCTCTAAGAACAAAGCGTGGCAGAGAGAATCTTTGGCAGGCTGAGAAGGGACGTGCAGGTCTCACACACAGGAAATCAGCCATCAGACCTGAGCCCTGATGTGCTCACACCACGAGGGCACCTTTTATTCTTCCTCAGCACTGAGAGAGATGTCACTCACACAGCTAAAGGACACAGGAGAGCCACAGGAATGAGAACCCTCTACAGTGGCNAAAAAAAAAAAAAAATGCTGCAGTTGTTGGGCAATGGACACAACTCAGTGCCCCTCTCTGTGCCCCTCCTCAGCACCACTACTCCTCCTCCTTCCCCCTGGCACCTCATTTTCTTACAGGATCGATTTGGAGTGTGCAGGTTAAGAGCTCAGGATTCAGGAGCTCTAAGAACAAAGCGTGGCAGAGAGAATCTTTGGCAGGCTGAGAAGGGACGTGCAGGTCTCACACACAGGAAATCAGCCATCAGACCTGAGCCCTGATGTGCTCACACCACGAGGGCACCTTTTATTCTTCCTCAGCACTGAGAGAGATGTCACTCACACAGCTAAAGGACACAGGAGAGCCACAGGAATGAGAACCCTCTACAGTGGCAAGCTTTCATGCTGTTTCTTTAATTTTTTGTCTGGCAAGTGAAATATATTTCACCAGAAGGTGGGAAAGGACTTGGAACAAAATTGATCTTGGCTGAGCAAACATTTGACAACGTTCTGTGGGAAACAACCATCTGTCTTGGGTAAGATCAACTCCAGGAGATATTGATGGCACTAAAAATATCTGCCTTAGTCCACAGTCCCATGGCATTCAGTTTTCAAGTGTGGAAGGCTTCAAGCCTTCAGCAGTAAACCTTTCTATTTATTTTTATTTTTGGAGTGTTGACTTACCAGGTGGGGAGTGAAAGGCTCTGGTTTGTTCAAGATGCAGCCACACAAGTTTTTGGTGCCCGGGCAGAGTGGAAACGAGAGAGGAGCTGCAGAGAGATAATTAATATGGATTAAATGGAAAAAGGGCTTTGTGCTCTGCTTCACAAGTACAGACAGTACACAGAGATGGATGTCTCTATCTCAGAAGAGCTTCCTGGAGCAGTTTGGCAGGCTGGTTTCTTCTGAGAAACATGAGAGGAGAGAAAAAAAAAAAAAGTACTCTTTGAAAGAAACTTTAAAAACATGCCATGAATTCAAAACAGCTCTTCCCTCCTCACTGACAAAGAGACTAACAGGTTTATTGAAGCTGACAAACAGTCCCCATCCCATGAATCATTAAGATTTAGACCACTTCACCTTCTGCGTGTCACTAAAAATCAAGATAATCCAAAGTTTTACAAGGGAAAAGTGAAGATGGGGCAGTTTAACTTCACCAATGGATGTACTGTACAGAAGCTGGCACATCCATTTTTGAATCTGTGGTTTTCTGGTCTCCTGCTGCCCAGGCAGGTGCTTTTTCATGGGCCTGTGAAGTAAGTAATAGTTATTTTTACCACAAACTGGAGATCTTACTCCAGGACATATTCCTTTTAGGAAAAGGCAGTCTCTTGGCCATTAGAGGTCTCTGTGGGGAATATGAGAGATGAGAGGATTACAGGCAAAAGCCTTGAGTTGTTCTTCCATACCTGCTCCAGTGTCTCTTGCTCACTCCTCCTGTGATTTGTGCAAACTCCCCAACCCAACCACACCAAAATCCACATCTCCTCACAAAGAGCTCCAGCTGCAGCAAGAACAAAATACTTGTTCCACAGGAACAACCTGCATGTTGCTCTTTAAATCCCTACGCCATCATGTATCCTGGGATAATTTTTAGGGTTGGTTGTTCTGATTTTTTTCCCATTTTCCAGCGGTTTCCTCCTTTTGGGAAGGTTTAATTAGCCGTGTCTGAGTTGGGTTTATGGTTGTTGGCCAGGAGAGCCAGTAACAAGTGCCACACACTCGTGCCAAGAGCAAGGACAAATGATCTTCCTGCTGACACCCCCCTGCCTCCAGTGACTGCCCACCAGGAACTCTGGAGCTGGACCCACCTTCTCCACCTTTAGTGCCTGCCAAAGAGGACTTTTTCTGTGGCCAGCATGGCAATCTTATGGGAATCCATGCAGAATGCCTTGCAGAAGGATGACTGTTCAGTACACTCACATGATCAAGAGAAATAATCCTAAACTCAATCAGATACTGCAGTGATGGAGGTGGAAAATGCAGTGGCTGCTTCATCCAGACACAACCAGGTGGGTAAAGGAAAGGGGGTGTCCCAGCAGTACAGGGACAGATTTTACAGAAAAGGAGAATTCCCACTTCTGGAGTAGTTTAGGGAAAAAAACACACAATAAAACACTTTAGGGTACAGCAGATTCATGGAATAGTGAGTACTACACGTTGGGAAAAGGGAGTCAGGGTTTGTTTCCTGGGCAACTGGGGAACCATAAAGATACTGGATCACAGTTAGGAAAGAAGTGGAAACTCTTGAAATAAGAAGGCAAGCTGGAGAAGGCATTTCTTCCAGCAGATACAGCAAGAGAAGGAGACAGAAGCCTGATAGGATGCACACTTTTTAATGTTTTTTTGTTTGTTTGTTTGTTTGTTTTTTTTAAGTTGGGTTTATTTTCATGACAGTTCTGAAATAGGACAAAGTACAGAGAAGGGCAATGCTGCATAATGTGAACGAGGAAAGGGAACTCTTTGGCTTTTTCATTTAAATGCATGAAAATCTCTGAGGTTTGTGTGTGCTGAGAGGAAGGGCATGAATTTAAAAAAGATTATGCTGAAATAAACGATGACTCCAGTGAGAGAACAAACTCAAGCTGAAAGCTCATAAGCACAACTGGAATTAGGAACTGTGCTAATAGTCCCAAACTGTGTTTCATGTTGGTGCTGAGTGGGGCACTGACTCAACAAACATGCCAGCAAGACAGAATTTAACACTAGAAAAGCCTCTGTAGCTCTTTGGAAATGAAATGTGAGGCTATGGTCACAGGGATGGGATGGATGG
>VZTR01028942.1:0-12362 GCA_013400775.1 Chaetops frenatus | reverse complement strand
TGAAGGCTTTTTAAATAAATACCTATTTTATTCTTTAACTCTGTCTGGTCTCTGTTCTAGGCAGCCTCTCCAGGCACTGGCTGCACCTCTCCTCTCCTCTGTGGAATGAGTGTGTCCCACCACACTGTGCCAACACTGAGCTGTTAAACACACAGACAGCACCCTGGGAGTGCTGAACCCCTGGAAATGCCTGCTTTTGGGAGTGCTGAATCCCTGGAAATGTCTGGTTTTGGAAGTGCTGAATCTGCTGGAAATCCCCGTTTTTTGGGAGTGCTGAATGCCCTGGAAATCCCTGTTTTGGGGAGTGCTGAATCCCTTAGAATTCCCTGTTTTTTGGGAGTTCTGAATCCCCTGGAAATCCCTGGTTTTGGGAGTGCTGAATCCCCTGGAAATCCCTGGTTTTGGGAGTGCTGAATCCCCTGGAAATCCCTGTTTTTTGGGAGTTCTGGATTCCCTGGAAATCCCCGTTTTTTGGGAGTGCTGAATCCCTGGGAATCCCTTGTTTTGGGAGTGCTGAATTCCCTGGAAATCCCTGTCCTGGAGCCAGCATCCAACAAATCCCAACCTTTGAATTCAGAGCAGGAAACCTCTCACTTGCTTCAGCTACTGCAAACACCCCACCACACCTGGCCCAAGGTAAAGCTGTCCCACAGTGAAGCAAGCCACCACAAAACCAGTTTTAGCAGCCTCTGAGCTGGGCTTGCACAATTTCCAGGCACTGGAATCCTCCTCATTTCCAGACAATTGTATCATCAGGACAGGAGGACACAGCACAGGGCTGAACAGGCAGCTGTGAGGTGCTGCCAGAGGCAAACTCTGAGTCATTAATGACAGGAGCAGAGCCTGGAGAAGCTGCACAGGGCCACTGAGTAGGCTCTGGAGCTGAATGTGCAACCTTGGGCTGAACAAACCTGGTGAAATGAAATCTCTGTGTCCCTGCAGCTGGGCAGGGACATTCACCTTCATACAAACTGCTCCAAACACACCCAGATACTGCAGAGTCCTTAGTGCTAGGGAAACACCCCACAGACATCCTGACAGAGGAGACAGGTGAAATCCAAAACCAGCAACTCCCTCCTGTTTCAGCTTCCACCATTCTCCTCCATAAAAGGCTGAGGTCCTCAGGTTTAAGCTTTTAATCACAGAATCTCAGAATTGTTTGGTTAGGAAGGGAATGTTAAAGATCATATAATCCATGCCATGGGCAGGGACACCTCCCACTGTCCCAGGCTGCTCCCAGCCCCAGTGTCCAACCTGGCCTTGGCCACTGCCAGGGATCCAGGGGCAGCCACAGCTTCTCTGGGCACCCTGTGCCAGGGCCTGCCCACCCTCCCAGGGAACAATTCCTGCCCAAAATCCCACCCAGCCCTGCCCTCTGGCACTGGGAAGCCATTCCCTGTGTCCTGGCCCTGCATCCCTTGTCCCCAGTCCCTCTCCAGCTCTCCTGGAGCCCCTTGAGGCCCTGGCAGGGGCTCTGAGCTCTCCCTGGATCCTTCTCCTCTCCAGGTGAGCACCCCCAGCTCTCCCAGCCTGGCTCCAGAGGGGCTCCAGCCCCAGGAGCAGCTCCATGGCCCCTTTGTTTCACCTCTCTTTGTGTAACAATTTCAGGGTTTTCACCCAGCAGACCCCCAAAGCTGCTCCCTGCTGGGGGAGTCTCTCAGCAAGGAGGAGATGAAGCAGCACAAACACTCCTGACAGCTCAGGGAAGCTCCTTGTGGAAGTCTCCCTCCAGCCCCGGCAGAATGTCAGAGCCAGTCTGAGGGAAAACCAGCCAAACAAAACAACAGAGTTGATTTTACAGGCAGCAGACAAAATATAGCTCAGAGCTGCTGCATAATCTACATTTGAGCAATGCCCAGTGGGTTTTAGAGAATTCACTGGAAACCTGAGAGCGTTTGGGAGTTGAGAGCTCAGACTGCACGAGCTTCCCAAATTCTCTTCTCACCATTCAAGGCTGAGACCTGCAGCTTTATAACTTGATGTGCTACAAGATGTCAATCCCTGCTTTCCCATTTCCAGCAGCTTGGATACATTAACAAGTGCTGGATTCTGACACTCCAGCTGAAGAAAACTGCTGTTTGCTTCAAAGCCTGAGCTGTGAGAACCACTCCCCCCAAGTGGCTGACCCCACATAGGTGGGTTTACTTTACCTGCAGTTAATTCCCAGTGTTTTGCTGTGTCCTAACCCAGGAGCTCTGAGCTGTCCACTCCCACCTGCTTTCTGTTCTAGATGGCACATGCCAGAATTGGATCCAGGGAATGCTGCAGAGCTCCCTGCTGAAGGAGAACTGATTGCATGCCCTGAAAATTGCCTCCTGATTGATGGTGTCTGTCTCCTTCCAAGCTTTCTGTCGTCAGTTAAAGCATCACCCCAGGCAGAGCTGCTTTCCCCAGAGCGAGCAGGAGCCCTCCTGGAGCTGGCTGCTGTTTGGATAACAAGGAATACATCCAATGTTTGCATATAATTTGTATTTCTCTGCTCCTCCTACGTGCTTCTCTGAGCTGAGCCAGGATCCCCAGCAGCTCCTCAGAGAGCTGTTTCCTTCCAGCAGCTTGGGGTAACTGTGGCTATAAACTGCCACATTTGCTGGCTCTGGAAAAACAATTCCCTCCTAAGCAAGTAACAAATGGGGAAGTTCATCCAGGCAATTCCAACTCCAGCCTGAGAAGCACAGATCTGTTTCACAGGAATGGATAGAGCTAAAGATGAGCTAAGGGTGTCTGTGTATCCTGGGCTGATCACCCCAGCGTGGGCAGCAGGAGAGGGGGGATTCTGCCCCTGTGCCCCTGTGCCCAGGTGAGACCCCACCTGCAGAGCTGCCCCAGCCCTGGGGACAACAGCACAAGCACCTGGAGCTGCTGCAGAGAGCCCAGAGGAGGCACCAGGGGGATCAGAGGGATGGAGCAGCTCTGCTGGGAGGAAAGGCTGGGAGAGCTGGGATTGTCCAGCCTGGGGAAGAGAAGGCTCTGGGGTGACCTCACTGCAGCCTTCCAGTGCCTGGAGGAGCTGCCAGGAGAGCTGGAGAGGGACTGGGGACAAGGGATGCAGGGCCAGGACACAGGGAATGGCTTCCCAGTGCCAGAGGGCAGGGCTGGGTGGGATTTTGGGCAGGAATTGTTCCCTGGGAGGGTGGGCAGGCCCTGGCACAGGGTGCCCAGAGAAGCTGTGGCTGCCCCTGGATCCCTGGCAGTGGCCAAGGCCAGGTTGGACACTGGGGCTGGGAGCAGCCTGGGACAGTGGGAGGTGTCCCTGCCCATGGCAGGGGTGCCACTGGGTGGGCTTTAAGGCCCCTTCCAACCCAGGCCATTCCATGACCCTGTGGTCCAGCTGAGCACTGGCCTGTGGGACAGCAGGGACACCAGGGCTTCCCTGGCACTGCTCAGGATGGGCAGCAGCACCTTTTTGGGTAATTTTCTTTTCTTCAGAACCTCCACCACGTGCTCTGGCCGTGCTCTGCCTGGGGAAACCATGCCCAGCACCCTCCACCTCCACGGCAGTGCCAGCTGGAGCAGTGGCTTCCATTCTAACTCCTGGCTGGGGCTGACCACACCTCTCAGGAAGCTCTGGTCCTCAAACTCCTCCATTTAAGTCACCTTCCAGGAAAGCTGCCCTAGTGGAAGAACTTTGGGAGCAAGACATCATTCAGCAGCCTGCTCAGCACCTGGAATGCTGCAGTTTGCAGGGAATTTCTCCAGCTGGCAATGCCTAAGCCATGGGAGGGATCACCTGCAGGCTGCAGAAACACAGGCAGCAGGCATCTATTCTCCTTCCATTAGGGGCTGCAATCTGTCCCCTGACATGATGAACAAGGAATGTGGGCTCTTATCTGGATAATTAGCTGAAGGAGGAGGAGGGCCAGCAGGCCTGACCTCTCCTGTTCACCCAGCTGCTGCAGCAGCCTCGCATTTCAAGGTCCCTGTGCTTGTCAGGCTGGGAACAGGGACTCCCCTGCAGAGCAGGACAAGATCTCTGCACACAATTTGCTGAGGGGAGAGGCTCCCTGAAAGGCAGCAGCACAGCAAGGAACTGAGAGACACCATGTCTGACCTAGTGGTTCCACCAGCTGGTCAACCAGCCCCATCTTCTTGGCTCTGTCTGCACGGATGTTCCTCCCAGTCAGCATCATATCAAAGGCAGCAGGAAGTCCCACCTGGAAGGGCAGAAAGAGGGTTCCAGAGTGGGAGCTTGCCAGGCAGAAGGGGCTACAGAGTCAAGTTTTCCTCTCACTCACCATCTTTGGCAGCCTCTGAGTACCCCCTGCTCCGGGCAGGAGACCCAGCAACACCTCAGGTGTTCCCAAGACTGTTTTCTTGTCCTTTGTTGCTACTCTGTAGTGACAGGCAATGGCAACCTTAAAAAAAAAGGAAGAGACAGGGAAAGGTTTTCCTGTGAAAGACCACAGGAGAACTGGGCATCCATCACACAGCTCTCTCCCACATGCTGCCTCAGCTTTCCCCATGATTCTGCCCCAATTCCTTAATCCAACTGCACAAATTCTCCTCTGTGCTCACTGATGGCTTCTTCTGGGGGGTGACAGCAACCAGGTGTGAGATGAACATCAAACTCTCAAGATGGTTTTAAATCTCACCTAGACCACCAAGGGCTTCATTAATTCACTCCACCAGCAGCACAGTCCCATCTATGGATCAGCCATGATTCCTGCTTTATCCCTGGATTGCCAAGCCCAGATGAGTCAACACAGTGGGTGTAAAAAGTTTGAGAAATCACTACAAACTGAAGAGATTCCATTCCAGGATGACACTGCTTCAGTAACAACTCCGCTCCAGGAGTTAGCAGAGCCTTGCAGTTTACAAAATCCTGCTTGGGGATCCCAAGGCAGAAGACCCAGCTGGAGTTGCTGGCAGGGTGGAGCCTGGCCAGGTCCCCACACTCACCCCTCTCACAGCAGCCCTATAAAGAATGGAAGTTGCTGGGATACAGAACTCAGTGCATCTGAAAAGCAGCAATTTCCAGGCTGAACTCTGCCAGCAGCATTGATGCAGATCCAATCAATGCCTGCTGGAAACAGCCAGTTTTCCCTGGGACACTCATCTCAACACTAGCCTGGCCCACACAGGTTCAGATTTGATTTGCTCTCTTTGCACAGCAGCAGCAGCAGAACCCACATGGCAGAGCCCTGAAGCACAACCAAGCCATTAACTTGCCACAAACTCATTTACATGATGTAATGAGCCCTCATCAGCTCCCAAATTCGCCTGACAGCACCGGTCCTGCCTGCATCATTTGGATAACCAGAGAACCAGCAGTGCCAGCTCCCACTGCTGCTGGGAGCCCCAGGATTGCCCAGTACCTCCAGCCCTCCTCCCAGGCAGCTGCCACTGATGGCAGCAACGACGGGCTTTGGAGAGTGCTCAATCTTTTCCAGCATCTTCTGTCCTTCCTGAGAGAGCTGAGTCACTTCCTGAGCAGTCTTGCAGGCTTCAAGCATGCTGAGGGGAAGGGAGAGGTGGATCAGGACATGAAAAATATGACAAAACAGCAGGAAAATGAGAGGTTTTGGTGAGTTTGCCCGTTTCCCCAGAACCTCCAGTGCCTGACAGGCAGGCAAGAGATGTTTAGGCCCCAGGTTTGGATCAGACAACACAGGGAGACTAAAGCCAGCAGGGTCAGACCCTGCATGCTGACAGGAGCTGTGCCTCAGGCACTGGGTGGGATCCCTTGTGCCAGGGCTCTGGAAGCCTTTGGGAGAGGAGGAAGGGTGCTAGGAAGCCTCAAAACACTTGCCAGGAAGGGTGGAGGGAAGAGCCCAGGATGGCTCTTTATGGGAGCGGATGGCCTGTGCTCTGATGCCACACTGCCAATTAGAGACTCCCTGTGCTAATTGTTCTCCTGGAGGCTCACAGGAGCAATTTGGGAGGCTGGAGGTGCTGAGGCCAGGAGGCACCTCTTCACCACAGCCTGGCCTTTGCTCTGCTCACCTTCTTTCCCTCCTGCACAGGGAGTGAGTCTCTGTCCCTGGACAAGGCCAGCCAAAAATGCAACACGGATTTGGAAGGTTTACTTTTAATTTACCTTCTTTCCTCAGAGCTTTCTGGCTTTTAATGTCTTTAAGCAACTACTCTGTCCTGTCAGTGTCAGCAGCAGGAGCTAAAGGCATTCCAGGTCCCAGTGGGCACCCACAGGATCATCCCACACCCTGGCAAAGTCACCCTGGGAGGCTGCTCAGCACAGGGCAGGGTGCCAAACCCTGCCCAAGCGAGGGGCCAGGCTGGAAGGCTGCCAGGCACTCCAACCCAGCCTAAACGAGCCCTGCATGTGAATTATCCACGCCTGTTGTACCCCAGGCAGAAGGACAATGCCCAGCCCAGAGCCAGGATGGGTTTCCTTGGCTGCACCCCAGGAAGCCAGGAAGGAGTGACCAAGGGCCAGGAAGGGGTTTAAGGACTCGCCACGTCCCTCTTTGCTGAGATCCTCACTTCATTCCAGCAACTTTGGCATCCTGAGCACGTGGATTTCCCTCCCAGCCTGTGCCTCACCCCCAGGGGAGATGTCAGGGACAGACTGCTGGGTTTCAGGGGCAGCTCCAGCTCCTGTGCTTACTTGAGATCTGCTCCAGCAATGAAAGAGCCTGGCTTGGAGGAGATGAGCACAGCACTCCTGACAGCCTCGTTGGCCCAGATCTCGTTCATGACGTCGGTGAACTCTGCACTCAGCTGCTTGGACAGGGTGTTCACCTGGGAGCAGAGCAGCACTGTCAGCAGGAGCTCAGCTGGAGCCTTGTCCTAGCACAAAACCCACTCCAGGACAAAACCCTGCAGCAGGTTCATCTGTAATCAGGAAGCTCCTCTTTAACCTTCCCACCAGTGAGTGGGGTTTGTGGCCCCAAACACTCATTTTATGGGCTCGTAAATTGGTTTTTTTCTGTATAATCAGAGAATCACAGAATGGCTTGGGATGGAAGGGACTTTTCAAGGTCACCTCATGCAACCCCCTGCAATGAGCAGGGACAGCTTCCCCAGACCAGGCTGATGACATCTCTCAAATCCAGCCTGGGTTCTTTAGGTACCACCAAAATGCTCACACAAAACAGAATGTTTCAAACCTGAGACTGCTGTTGCTCCTCAAAGGAAAGGAGTATATAAAAAACTTTTCTGATCTGCTACAATTAATACAAGATTTTTCACAGCACTAATAGTTCAATCTTTATATCTTGTATAGTATCAGAGCAGCTCAGCTGCTTAGCTTTAAATAAAAAGGCTTTTATTGCAAGCTCTCTCATTGCTCATAAAAAGCATTTCCATCTGTGAGATGACATCTAAAATACATCACTGGCTGTGAGACTCCAAAATGCATTTTGAGATGTATTCCTTAGATGTCAAGTACAGAGTTCCTGCCTCCTGATACCTGAACAACTGCAGCTGTATTGACCTAAAAAATGAGAATTAGCTTCTATTTATATTGCATTCATGATAACAGAATCAAAAGCATCTATGGATTCCAAATTACTGAGGTATGGACACATTCTTTAACTGTCTTGAATACAAGAACTAAGCAAGATTTAATTTTTTTTTTTAAAGTTTTCCTTAAGATTTGGAACTCAGCAAGACCTTGTACCTGGGAGAGAGACAAATTAGCTTAGCACACACAAAGTACTCCAAGAGGCACCTCCAGATGCCTCATTAAAATGCCCAAACCTCCTTTTCCTGTTTCTCCTTTGCCCCTAACTCTGTAAAGCTGCAGGTTGGGAAAGTTCCCAGCCCTAAGTGGGAATTTTCACTACCTTGGAATTTGGCGTGTTGAAGCGCACGACAGCAACGTCCCCTTTGATATCACAGCTGACGTGGGTTCTGCCTGCAAACAAACACAGGGGTGGGCTCAGCTCCTGCCCCTGCTCCTGCTCCAGGGGTTTGAAGCTGAACGTGGATTTACAGAGGAGCTGCACACTTACTCTGGAGGGCACTGGAGGTGGAGATGTTACAGCAGGCATAACCTAAGGAGGAGATGGTACAGGCGTTAAAGGAACTCTCAGCAGTCTCAGTTTAACTCTCTCCCAGCTCCCTTTAGCCGCTTTTGGAAAACCCTGGGCACGAGCCAGTCCCTCCCCTCACAGCCTGACCCGTGCCCCAGCAGAGTCCAGCAGGTTGCAGAGCACTGCAGTGACCTCCCAGCACAGAGCCCACACTGCAGTGCCAGCCGTGCCCAGCCGAGAGCAGCAAAAATGAAAAAATGAAATCATGAAATCTTTCTTCCCAACCAGCTGACAAAGGACACAGCAGGTGGCACAGGGAGTTTTGCCTTTATTATCCTCACTCCAGCCTCTTCATGTGCTAAATCAGGGACCTGCCTGCACACTTTGGGGAGCTTCAAGGTGAATTCCCTGCAAAGCAAACACAACTGTCCAGGGTATTTCTGTAAAAACACGCTCTGGTGCCAGCAAATGGGGCCAGCCCAAGTGTGACCACACAGATCTCAGGGGGCACAGCTGGAGAGCCACAAAGGGCTCACAAAATATTTAGTCTTGCCTCCATCTACCGACAAAATATGCAGAATCACAGATTGGTTTGGGTGGGAAGGGACCTTAAATCCCATCCAGTGTCACCCCCTGCCATGGCAGGGACACCTCCCACTGTCCCAGGCTGCTCCCAGCCCCAGTGTCCAACCTGGCCTTGGCCACTGCCAGGGATCCAGGGGCAGCCACAGCTTCTCTGGGCACCCTGTGCCAGGGCCTGCCCACCCTCCCAGGGAACAATTCCTGCCCAAAATCCCACCCAGCCCTGCCCTCTGGCACTGGGAAGCCACTGCCTGTGTCCTGGCCCTGCATCCCTTGTCCCCAGTCCCTTATCAGTTCTTGGATCCACCTCTACTAATGAACACACAAAGCCCACGACCACTCTTGTTCCAGAGCCCTCAGAAAACCCAGACCACGGGATGAACGAGTTCTGCCCGCAGGTTTCTGACTTGTAAATCTCCTTTTTCTGCTCAGAAATTCTGTCTGGCCCCACGACCTCTCAGCATATGAATGAACCCCAGCTCCATCCAAGCGACCTTGATCATGACCCCGAGGATCCCCTTACTCAGATCGGGGCTGAATCCCTGCCAAAGCTGCTTGAAGTCTGAATTTCAGTAAAAAGTGTTACTTCCAGATGTATCTACCAGCTGGCACACAGCCAGTTACCCAGGGGAGGGTTCTGCTCAAGGCTGATAAAACCTTTAGGAACGAAACATTCCCACTGCCGGCAGCAAGAAGGGGGAATAATCCAAACCCAGGAGAAGAAACTGCAAACTGTGCCTCCCCAGGAGGTGTCTCCCCCTGCCACAGCCCCAGCAGGGCTGGGGCCCTGCTGCACTTTGGCCTCATTTCCATTTCCACCTTGTCCGAGGTGCTGGCAGCAGGGGCTGACCTTTGCTCCCATTCCTGGGGCCGGGATATGCAGTGTGGTGCCGTGGGGATGGAAATTCAGCCTCAGGCTGTCCCAGCAAACAGGTCTGGGGTGGGGGTGTGTGTGTGTGGGTCATGTGCCCACGGCAGCATTTTATAAACAAAGAGTGAGCTGGTTCCCACTCCACAGCTCCTCAGCAATCTTTTAACACCCACTCGTGATTGCTGCATCCCACGTTCGTTTCCCCAAGCTTTTTGTGTACTCAAGTCAGGCTCTCCTGAAAATAAGCACCAGTGTTCAACTCCCACAAACCCAGTGTGGGCTGCCAACAATTCCCTCTGGTGAGAGATGCTGCCCAGCAGAACACCATGCACCTTTAACAGCAGTATTTTAGCCCAATAAAAGCCACACAACCTCTTTAAAGAGGAGGCAAGGGCTGAACTGTCCCCCTGAATTTATTCCTTCGATCCTTGCAGGAAGCTGGGATAGTGGAAGGTGTCCCTGCCCATGGCAGGGGTGTGGAACAAGATGAGCTTTAAGATCCTTCCTGGCCAAACCAGTCTGGGATTCCATGTTTTTTGCTCTTTACTTTCCTTTTCCATTTCAGTTCCCAGATTCCTTCCATAAAAACCTTCAACACTGAATTCCACTCTGCCTTTCAATTCTCACAAAAAAAAAAAGAAAGAGGTGAAGTAGCAAAAAACAAATCAAGGGTGTGACTGGACAAATCTCACTCCATTTGAAATAAACTCTTTTGGTAGAGGTGCTGTCAGCAGTGTAACAGCTGGTTAACACTGGAGTGAGGTTTCTGTAGCCTGGCAGTGGTTTAGTTTAATCCAGAATATTTGTGGAAAACACCTTTTGCCAGGAAAGGGAAGCAGCTCCTCAGTGCTGGTCCCTACTCAGCTGCTTTAGGTGCTGATCCCTCCAGCACTGCCATGGGAACGTGCCAAGAGCAGAGCCAGAAAAATCCTCTAAAATGCTGCAGGAAGCAGCAGCCCAGCTTCAGACTTCCACCACATCCCATCATTCATTCCAGAGCTAAAGCCTTGAAAATCGATTCCAATCTTACTCCTCCCCTCACCCCAGCTCCAAGAGTGTCCAACACCAGGACACTCAGGACTTTGCCAAGGGCTTGGATGCACCAGAGAATGGACACCACCCACCCACCCCACAGCCCAGTCTGCTCCTTCCCCTGCCCAGCACTTCCCACCCCTCCACTCACCCAGACGTGGCACACCACTCGAACTGGCAACGGCCTCCATGGCTGATGGCTCAGGGACAAAAAAAAACACCCCTTTTTCCAGTCCTGGAGCACCCCAAAAACCCCAGCAGGAGGGATGGGATGAAGCTCAGACTGCTTGAGCTGAGCAGGGAGCTGTGACCTGCGAGATGGGAAAACTCCAGGCAAACTGAGCTCCCCAGTCCTCTCCAGGAGCCTCCCAGCCCAGCAGGTACAGCCAGCCCTGGAGCTCACCTGGCTCCTGCCTGCTCCCTGCCTTTGGGCTGCCCCACAGAGCTTTGCATCCACCTCCCCAGCACTTTGCAAGGCAGAACAAGGGCATTCATTAATTTATGAACGGTGACAGCGTCCCCAGAGCAGCTGTTTTATTGTGAAGAGTTTCACCAGCTGGAATTCCGACCTGAGAACTCCCTGGAGCTGCCACCAGTGACTGCCAGCACCCTGCCAGGTACAAACCTGCTCCAGGGCTGCACGTAGCACAGGTGTGATCCCAGAATCATGGAATTGCTCACGTTGGAAAAGACCCCCCAGAGCACCCCAGTGCAGCTGTGAACCCAGCACTGCTCAGCCCAGGTTTGGGTTTAAATGAAACACAGCTGGGTTTGGGGTCAACATCAACACCAGACTCTGAGGCCCTTCAAAGTGCTCACATCTGAGGTTTGCAGTGGTTCCCAGCCAGGACCTTTGGCCTCCCCAGGGTTCCTGGGGAATCCCTGTCTTGGAAGCCAGGAAGCTCCAAGCCCCCTGTGAAGGGGCTGCCAGGGGAGACGCCTCACACCAAATCATGGAATCACTGAATGCCAGGATGGTTTGGGTGGGAAGGGACATTAGAGCTCACCCAGTGCCACTGCCTTTCACCTCCCACTGTCCCAGGCTGCTCCCAGCCCCAGTGTCCAACCTGGCCTTGGCCACTGCCAGGGATCCAGGGGCAGCCACAGCAAATCTGGGCGCCCTGTGCCAGGGCCTGCCCACCCTCCCAGGGAACAATTCCTGCCCAAAATCCCACCCAGCCCTGCCCTCTGGCACTGGGAAGCCATTCCCTGTGTCCTGGCCCTGCATCCCTTGTCCCCAGTCCCTCTCCAGCTCTCCTGGAGCCCCTTTAGGCCCTGGAAGGAGCTCGAAGTTCTCCCCAGAGGCTTTTTTTCTCCAGGTTGAACAACCCCAGTTCTCTCAGCTGCGAGATGATGGAGCAGCTGGAGACAGGGACAGGCCTGGGCACAGGGAACAGAGGGACACACCTGCCTGCCTGGAGGGCAGCCACGGGATCCGGACACCCAAGGGCATGGGGACACCCCCGCTCCTTCCCAAGCAGGCACACGGGACCCTGGGGACAGGCACAAGGACACCCTCTCCCTGCGGGTCAGCTCAGCTGCAGGGACCATCCCGGTCCTGCAATGGAGGCTGTGTCCCCCCTCCCCAGTGCCAGGTCCCAGAGATTCCCCCAGCGCGTCCCTGTGCCAGGACTGGCACGGCAGGGGGGGTACACACCCCCCAGAGACCCCAGGAGATGGGGGGGATGTTGGGGACCAGGATCCCCCTGGGCGACGCACAGGCCATGGGGACAAACCCCCCTCGCACGGGGCACAGACACACGTGGGGACACCTCCCTCCCCCACAGCTCCCCCCGGGGATGTGGCAGTCCCGGTTGTCACAGACCCTTCCCTGGGAACACCCCATTCCTCAGAGCCCGCACGGTGACAGCACCCCCGGGCCAGCCCGGACAGCCCCGCTCCTTGTCACGGCACCTCTGTGACCCCCTGTTCCTCCCGCCCTCAAT
>VZTR01028938.1:141656-166326 GCA_013400775.1 Chaetops frenatus | reverse complement strand
TATATCATTTTCCATCAAAAACAGCTTTGATTTTTTTATCAGCACTAATGAGAAATTAAACAAGAATGTTTAAAATTCTCTTCAAAATGTTTAACAAACCAGTGAAGCAGGACCAATAGAAGGTATAGGTGTCAACTTTTCTTTGGCATGACAGAATTATCAGAAGTTGGAGAATAAAATTCTTGGAACATGGAATATTGCAGAGTGGTGTTCATTTGCCTGACAGTCTCACATGTGATTAGACTAGACAATAAAAATATGCTGTAAGAGAATTACAAAGACATATCTAACATTTCCATTTGGGAAAATGTTTTATAGCTATGGCAAGGAGAGTTAATTACTCCTTTTTATTAAAGGTTTTTTAAGAAAACATACATGTTTCTTAACAGTGCACTGCATTGACTGTTGAATATTCCTCTGTTCAGAAAGGATTCCTCAGTCATGCCATAGAACCTTAATTTGTGTGCTGGGAAAGGACATGGTACACGATACATCAAGCTAATGGAGAGTATGAAATTATCGCCAGGTCGTAACACAGGCCAGAGCAAGACAAAACTACTCTCTTGAAACTAAATTCCAGAACATTTTTCAGGAAGGCAATGCCAGGTAGTGTGTGGCATTGGCTGAAGAAGGACCTAGTCCCAACAGCATAAGACAAGTAGCTCAACACAAGCCCAAAAGCAGAGGAGTAGCCAACATGTGAACATAGAAATACACCTTAAAACCTGTGGTCATTTCTGAGGCTGTTTTCCCCACCTAGATAGACAAAACTGGAGTTTATAATTTCCACAGCACTTAAATTGATATATGAATATATCCTAGAGTTGGGCATAGTGCCCTGCATTTGCTGCCTGTGGGGCAAAACACAAACTTGCACCAACAGCATTCCTCCCCTTGTTCTATCTCATCAAAATCTGGTATGATGATGGAGATATTTTATATATCAAGGATCAATAAATTTATCAGGAGCCAATTTTGACTGCAGACAAATAGAACAGTGTTTAATTACTTCAAAAAATTAAGTGGTTAATTAATAGAGACACTTGAACTGAAAACAAAAATTACCATTTGTCAAGACATAAACAAATAACTAAAGAAAAAACATTTTATTTTAAATTAGTGACAGTACCTTCCTGGATAGTAGTCAAAAGTGTGGGAAAGCTGATTTTCCAGTGAATAAAAAGCTATGGAAGGAATTTAGTGAAAAGGAGGACCTAAAATGAATATTACCCGTCAGAACAACTAACGATTTGAGGACTAGCGCTCTCAGTAAGAGATGCCAGAGCATTCCAGCTGTATGCAGGGAGAACAGATTGTTGCAAAGCAAATTAGTGCCATACAAAGTTGAGTTGCTAGTATTGGAAAATGATGATCCATCAATGATTTTCAGGTAATAATAAAAGTATGAGTGAGTGCGAACAGAAAAAAAACCCCCAAATTTAGAAGAGTCTTTTAATGAGGGATAAAACAAACAAAAAAAAGCAGGTGAACAAGGCTTGAATTATAGTGAATGGTGAATATGTGTATTTTAATGCTTTAGAAAAATGGGAGAGAACGTATCACAAGTCTAGTAGAAGATAATAACAGCATCTGAGTGTGAAAGTCTCATTGCATTATATGAGCACAAGGCAAAGAAGAAACCTCAAGAGTCATCCATCTGAATATTCATTCGCTAGCCTTGGACATGTCACATGATGGCTGCTCCAGTCTTAAATTAATCACTACATTTTATACTCAGACACTACACCTGTCTGTAAATAATAGTCCTTTAAATTCCATTAATTATGTACATGGCATAAAATTTGAGCTGAACAGAAGTTAGTTTATGATATGAAAAAAGTCCCAAACCCTACATTACAAAAATAATTGAAAATTCATTATTTTCATCTGCTGGAAAAGAAAATAACGTTCAGTTTAAGTGTTCCAAAACCAAAATAGGTTTTCAGTTTTTCATCAAAAACGCTTGGACTATCTCAGAATGAAGGAACAGTGTACAGAAACTTCAGCTAAAGGGGATACTGTCAGTTAAAACAATTATCATACAAAAAAATTTACTCTCATGCATAGTTTACCTTTAGAAATATTTAAACATGATTTTGGAAGGGATAAATAAGAGAGAGAAAAAAGACATCTAATATTAAAAACTGTCATCCTGTTAAGGTGTCTAAAATTTTTTGAGTAGAAGTTTCTTGACCCTTTTTGATAAGTTAAGCAGCTTGAGCTCATGGTTACACAAGCAAGAGACCATTCTTACTGCTTCTCTAATTAATCCTTTCCAAATTTTTTCAGTAATCTTTCAGTTGTCGATGCACAAGGCCCAGCTGCATTGCAGTCAGGAGCAAGTTCTCTGTTTAACTTTGAAACTCACATCTGCTGTGGGAAAGTACAAGGACTGACATTAACCAATCTCCAGGGTGAAAATATTTAATCTCAATTAACAAAACTCCCATTTATCCAAGTAAATAACAGTGTTTATCTTTGCCAATGTATAAATTTTATTACTGCTTGGTGGTTTTTAGGATTTCTTTGCTTCACAGTGTCTAGACCTCAGAATTAGACTACAACAGAAATGGTTTATTTCACATTCAAGCTTCTCAAATGGTTTTTGTTGGTGATTTAAAAAATTTTAAAAAAGAAAAACAGGGAGGAGAAAGAAAAAAACCGATCCTTGGCTTCTTACACTGATGGAAACAGAACCAGCATTGGAAGAACAAACTGCAAATGAGGTCAAACCCTGTCAAATGAGATTGTTTCCAAAACTGAGTACCATCAGTCTGCTGGTTGCGTGGAGAGAGGAACAGGAGAGACCAAAATGCAGAAGAGATGCAGTCTTGTAACTATGAGTAGAGAGAGGTAGCTCCATGGGAAAAAATCCCTACTCCAGATATTACTCAAAAAATGGGGTGAAGAAAATGAGTGTGAAGACTGATAAGTGGAAAAGCAGCAAAAAAATGTTGATTAGAGAAAGCATTATTTCCCCCTGTGGCAAATCTGTTTTTCATCTGTCTGGCTTTACTTTATTCTACCATATTTAAGGAGGCATGTTTTTTCAGCATTCATCTGAACAAATGTTAACTAGTAAACTACAGAGACATTGAAAGGAAAATGCCTTATCTTCTTTTCACATTCTGCAGAAAATATTAGACTATGTGTTTGATAGACTGAAACTCCAGGGTTAGAAGTAAAAGGATATTTCCTTCCTGAAATGTCAGGAGATTCTCCAAAGGCCTGCAAGACCACAAAGAATTCAGATTGCATGAAAGTATAGGAGGGAGCTGGGCTCCCAGGTGTCATTTGAATTTAAAATCTCCCATGTGATCATAAGGCTCTATTCAAATATGCATGTACATATTTTCTTCACAAAGTACAGAGATGCTCAAACTAACTCCCAAAGCAGCTCTGCAGCACACAGATTCATGAGTGTACTCCACAACAGACTTGGCTCTTGCCATGGATCTGCAGGAAGAGATCCAGGCACCACTAAACAATTAGTGTATAAAAAGACAGAGAATACATTTATAGAACACTAAAGAAAAAACATGTCTGTTGAGAAGCAAGCTGAGATTCAGCTCCTGAGAACTTATTCTCAGGTGAAAATACACATCTTGTGAGTTCCAGAGCTGCCAAGTAAATGTGTTTAGTTGAAACATGCAGATTTTCCTCTAGTGGATCAGTAATAGCCTCTTTTAAAAGTTTGTGTGGTGACAACTGAACTTTAACCACCCAATTAAAATTGGACAATGCATTTCTATAGATTTTTAAAGAGAGAGAAAGAAATAGTCATTCCACACAAACCCCTATAGAGCAGTGTCCAGTATTAAAGAGTGTGCACACACATCACCCCATCCTTTTCACCCCTGGTGTGGAAGGTTATGTAGGTAGCCTTGACCACTGTGCCCTGCAGGTGCTCTGCAAGGGATTATCTCTTTGCATGACAGCATCTCCAGTCCCAGCCAAATGCACTTTGGCCTAGCTCGTGTCACATATTTTTGCCTACTCTGCAGCCTTCGGGTAAATCTTATCCACTTATCACCAAACAGAGGGTTTGAGAGCGACTGCTCCCTGATTAAAACTATGCATGAAGGGGTACTCATCCCCTCAAGCAGCCAACTTTGCCACCCCATGTTCCCACTGCTCTGGCAGTCAGTGCTCATCAGACCAGATAGGAGATGGCCATTCCTGCAAGTTGGGCAGGCAAGACCTATGAGCAGCAAACAGTGCAAGGAACCTGAATCTAGGAGAACTCCTGTGCCTCAGGACATAACTGGACCATGTTAACTAATGAATACTATTTATAGAATCTGTGAACTTACTGATGATTTCTGTTATTTATTTGTGCTAATTTATATTTTAATTTCTGTTGTCCTTAGAGAAGAAATGCTGACTTGTTTAGTTTTTGTCTTTATTAAATGTGTCCTGGTGAGCCATTTTTTTCCCCTAGTAGTGCGGTATATTAAAATATATGGGACTTGCAAAGAAAGTTGTTCACCTAAAGATTAAGACCTTATTTTCCCTCAGGAACTGGACAAAGATCAATATTTCATCTACCGCAACTATGAACACAGCAGACTACAGAAAGAAGCAGAGAACAACACAAAGTGATGGTGAAGAGGAATGAGAGAATTCTCCCTATTGCCATGAAACTCTCAAAGACAGAGAAGGGAAAGCAAAGCTTCTTCTGGGGATGAGCAGAGCAGAGGAGGCAGGTCTCTACGGTACAAGAGATGCAGAATGCAGGGGTCTCTGAGCTTTGAACACCATTGAAAGGGAATATCATGCTCACATCACATCACATCACTGCTGTGATGATCCATAAAGGCTTTAAACACAAGATCTTGCTGAGACCTTCTAGACTGAGCAGACAGTCTGTGCTGTGAAGAGTTCTTACAGTCAGAGATATGTTCTCTGTCCCTGCAGAAGACAGCATTCATGGGATCATGCTGCAGACAGAGTTTTAAATTTATCTGCTTCATTTTTCCCTCTTTAAGCAGGAACTGGTGTGCTTCAAATTTACCTGGGCAAATTTTTTTAGACATTTCATCAAAACAAATGAACCACGAACAAATGAAATGTGTTCAGAACATATTCTTTGATCTGCAATGTCAGTGCAAACAGAAGACATACGTGAAGTAGTCTGGGTGAGGCCATTTCTGGAATAAAACCTTATTTCAGCTCAACACATTGAATTTCTTCCATACCAAAAATGTTCCTACAGAAAAGAATTGAGTTTGACTTCATTGCAAATGAGTGTGTACCAATAAATATATAGGAGTTTCCTGTGAATAACCCACAGAATCATTATGCAGTAATAAGCCCAGGTTGGATTTGAAATCAAGAGCCATTTCTGAAAAATACTTTCTTTTCATTTATAACTCCATGTTGTTTCTCCCTTTTTAAGAGAACTTACATGAGTACTTGAATCTTGGGAGATAGCTGTCACTGGTAAGAAGAGAAAAGTCTGTTGTATTTGTGGGTGACAAGTTTTACATCTGCAAAAATCTTCTTTTTATCTCTCTGTACAGCCTGTCATTTCATTTAATATCTCGTTTGTAAGTAAAGAGAAGGTTAATATTTAAGAAATAAGAACACAACAACATAACAAGCAATTTGACACAAATCCATCTGAAACATTTTCACAGAGGATATTGCATAGACATACAAAATAAGAAATGAAGAGCTGGCAGCCAGGAATAAGTCAACCAGGAATAAGCGACTAATTCTCATTTCATTCCACCTTCAAGTCCTCCTAGAGCAAGACCTGAGGTGGAACAGCTGTTTGCCTAAAGTGAAAAAAGTTACCATCTCACATTTTCGACCTTTCTTTATTATCAGATAGTTTGTTCAATATTAACTCTTTTATGTCTAAGAGCACTGGAAACATCACATTCTCTGGGACTGAACAAGCTATTTGAATCTTTTTTCTGCAACATTCAGAGATTTGGTGGGGGGGATGAGAGAGAGAAGGACAGAAGGAGGATTTGCCAGATGAAGTTTTGTATGTAAAACACNAAGACCAAGGAAGAGGGGAGGATACAGATTTCCTTAGTGCAGTCTTGAATCCTTCATCACACTCCATTAAAAGTTAAGACAAGGAAATAGCAGCTTCATAACAAAACCATGAGGCTATGGATATCAGTTTTTAAGGTCAGAAGGAAGTTTTACTTGAATATACATTCTCATGATCATTAAAGGACAAGTTTGTTGAAAGAAAGGTAGAAATAGTCAATGATTAATTCCAGCAATGCCAACTATCTAACTATTCCTAAGCAAAACTTTCAAAAGCATCTGTCTTTGCAAGTGGTTTGAAGTGATGTTTAGGGAGGGGGGTAGGGAGAGGGAGAACAGGAAAGGAACAGCCTAATGTTTCTAACCTTTCTGTAAGTAGATAGTAGAGAGGGCTGTCCGGGTGAGTCACTGTGTGGGTGCTGGCAGAGCGCTGCTGAGTGGAAGAACAGAGGGGGTGGAGGGATATTACGTGAACTCATCGATGGCTGCTTACATAAAGAGGGATTACTACACAGCAAGAGCTCTCTCTACTGTTGTGCCACTACTGTTGTTCTGGAAAGTCACAAAAAGCCCAGCTTTTTTACTCCTTATGTTTGTCTGCTATTGGTGTACACTGGGCAAATACCAAACAGAAGTTTATGTGAGTCGTAAAATAAACTCTTGCACCTTGTACCCCTTTTTCTCAGTTTCCTATATTCTGTATATCCATCAGTAGAAATGTTATAGCAAAATGTAGTCATTTTCCATATTACAGGAACTTTTCTAGTGACAATTTTGAAACCCACTACCTTCCAGTGATAAAAAACCTCGTTCCCTCTTCTTTTAAAGCTCTGGTAAATTTTGGAAGTATTTCCCTTTTTGTAAATCTCTGTTCTCCATTAATGTTCCTTTCTGATTCCTGCAGACTAGAAAATTCAGGACTCTTTTTTGGATTAAGTTTCAGTAAAATAACATATGCCCGTTTGCTTGTTCCTTTCATCATCCTTCCTCTTCAATCCCAGACAACTCTTTGGCAATTTGATGTGAATTCAGAAGCCGCTTCTTTTTTTTGTAAAGGTTAGCAAAAATTGGAAACACTGCACTCTACTATGCAGTTGTGAGAAGATGTTCCTCAATGTCTATTAAAAAAATATGTCATTAACTCCCAAGACACAAGATTATTAGAACATTTCTTATTTTATGGAGACAAAACACATTCTAATAATCTTCACAGTTAAGCAGGAACTGAAGGATTTATCTCTATATACTCCAAGCTCAAAGTAAAGTACAGACCTTAATCATATAGAATAGTTCCTAAACCCCTGAAAGTCTCTTTATATTTGCTGCATTTCCTGGTGAATTTAGTCATTGCTATCAGAAGAAGAAAACTCTAAAATTAACAGAAAATTAAATATACCACTAACTGAAGGTATTCAGGCAAAAAACTTTGGTAACTTTTAAACAGAGTAGCACCTGTGGAAGCCACAGTTAATTTTCTAACTAGTGCTATCTAGTACTACTCTTCTAGTTCTGACTGCTCAGCTACTTCCTTGGAGTTCGCAGTTTCCTATGATGAAGAATGGTCCCAAGCACTATGCCAAAGGTTGGCCAGGGAAGTTAGGTCAAATGAAATGGCAGCTCCTTTCTTTGTGCAGGTGGAACTTCAGTAAAACTGGAGAAGTTCCTACACAGAAATACCAAAAATTTTCTGAGTGAAAACCTCAATGAAAATCATTAGAAATTTTGAGCTCTAGGAAAATTCTTTTGAAGATCCAACAAATATTGAAACAAAGTTTCTAGAAAATTAGAACAGCATCTGTGTCAAGTCAATGAAAGACACAGGATAAATATAATTTTAAAGTCTGTGGGATGTGCAGAACTGTTCTTGGTGCCAAAATCTCCAAGCTGCTCTGAATCTGCCACTTAAAGTCCTTGTTCAATTCTCCCCAAACTCCACCCACAAAGTCTTAAAATCCTCCATTTTTTTTCCTAATCCTTTTTATCTTTCTACATTGAGGAGCTGTAATGGGACATGCAGACAAATGACTCACATCTACAATGAATGAACATAATACAAACTTGGGGAGAAAAAACCCACTTTTCATGTTAAAGAGAAGAGTTTTGCCATGCATATATCTGTAAAAGGCAATGAACAAGGCATGGAGGGCTGGGCCCTGAATTATATGATTAACATTGTTCAATAATAAAGATAATTTCACTTAATGGATGTTTTTTTCACAATTAACTTGCATCACTTTAATATAAATAGATGGACTTTAAATCTTCCTTATGTCACTACATTTATAATGCTTTAAATGCCAGAAAGTAAGTCAATTTTATTTCCATAACTGTTTTCAAATCTATCTACTAGCTCAAAAGCTTTGTTATTTCTGCTTTATATATGAACAAGCTTAACCACTGAGAGTTTAAATGATCTGGCTCGAAATCACATCGAAAACTGGCAGAGTCAGATTTTCTGATCCTTAGCTGACCATATTTTTCCTCTTCTGAAAATAATGCTTTTAATAATACAATGATCATATTGATTAGCTATTACAATCAAAACGTAAATGTTCCAGATGGCAGCCTCACTGATCTGTTCAAACATGTCTCAGGAGAAAAAAAATGTTTGCCAGTGCTCTCTATTCCATTACTTTAGTAACAGAAATATAAAAATAAAAGCTTTTCTTCTCCTAGAAAAACAGCATTACAGCCGGATGTCACAGAAGACTAAGTCAGCCACACTTTGCATCCTCACTGAATACTGTGGAAATGGGGGTCTGTGAGGGACTGCTGGGTGTTTGCTGGTAGCTTCTAAGGCAAAGTAATTAATAAAACCTGGCATGTACCTGTTTCACTGAGACTTGAATTGCCACTAGAAAAATGTTAACGATTCTGAAAAATGAAGAAAAAAATTTACCCAAGAATTATTAAATACGACCCTCAGGAAAGAAAAGGCCTTCCAAGTTTGATTATAACTTGTCTGAAAGAGGAAAAACAACTAACAGCCTTGAAAAATGAAACTTACAAACCACCTAATCCATAAAAACACTCCACATAGAAGTTGGTGTCCATGATACTTTACTGAATAAAGTTTCTCTTGATGTCTATGAAGAAGACGTGATTTTCAGGCCAGACAAATTTGAGCCACAGTACACTATTTGCAGTCTAGACTGGACCGGGGGAGGGAACAGTTGTTTCTTTATTGTAGTTCATCCTGATAAGGGAGGACTGAAAATGGAGTTGGCAGAAGAGAAAGCCCAGTACCATCTGTGAGCAGCCTGTATAACACAAGTAAGTGCTATAACTGAAAGCAGTGCAGGACAGAGATGAGTTTCAGAGACCATAGAAAAGTTTAATAGAATCTGCCTCATTGTTGAATTATTCAGATGGGATCCAGTTCTGGAGCTACATATGCCACCCCCAGAATTTCCCCAAAGATTTTTGCCTCAGAATATCTTCTGCCTCTGACTCCGGGCTTCCAGAACGTTCCTCCAATATGCTTGGTCTGAGAAAGACAAGGGCTATTATACTCTTCTCCAAAGCAGGGCAACACCTATCCCTTCCACCTCTGCCAGTGTGGCAGTAGCAGCTTGGACTGAGTCATTCTTTGGAAGCATAAGACTTATCAAAGGTAGCCCTGGCATATTTAGCTGGTTGATAAAACACGACATTGCAAACAAGTCCCTAGAAGACAGGGATGAAATGAGCTGGTTTGATGAGGGTCCAGGAACTATAGAGGTTAGAGACCAACATGGCAACCTGCCCAGGTCACCATGCAGGAAGGCAGCAACAGACCTGCCTTGCCCATGGAAGTGCTGACCCTTTTGCCAGAGAAGTTTCTCACTTGCTAGAATAAAAGAAAGCCTCTTCACTCCAACAATCAGGTCAATGCCCTGACACTCAGGCCAAACTACTCCTCTGGGCAGGCTGCCCAACCTGATTTGCCAGAGCTCTATGAAACAGGATCTGCCTATCTTTAATCACATCTTTCACCTATGTTGCAAACTGAGTATTTTTAAAAAACCAAAACACAACCAAACCAAACCAAACAAAGCTTTGGGTCTCATAAACATAACAGTGCATAGAGAAATGGAAGGTAGAAAAAACATACTGGGATAGAGAAGAAAAGGTATAATATGAATAGAAGAAAGACAAAAGAAACATCCCATTAGAAAGCACGAAAACATTACCAAATATTAAGAAAGTTATTTGGTAAGAAAAACAATGATGATTTTCAAAATACAAGGCCTTTTTAAATAATTTCAGCAAATTTTAACATCTTTAACAATATTTATTGCAGGATATAAAAGTTTTCTCATATCTGTTTGTTACTCCAACAAAGAGTTTAAAGATTTCACCTGGACATTTAAAGTTGTTCCCATAATCTCTTATAGGTTTTTTTTGCAAAATATCATTATATCACTTAGTTGTGTGTTTTTATTTCTTGGTGTCCCCAGCTTGAAGAAAGGGCACATGCTAAAAGTATGGACTAAGAATATTCAGATCATTATCCACAGAGCAAACCAATACAATTCATCTTACTGGATGCTACTGTCAAAATCGAATCATGTAAGTAAATTATTTTAACCTCTCTTTCCAAGACCAGGAAAGGAGAATTGTAGCTTAATAAACAAATGATTCCTAAATACAAAAAACTAAAGAAGGAGAACAACCTGTTATCAATCACAGGATGACTATGAGCCAGCAATTGGATTTACCATGGAAAATAATAGATATGTTTCTTGATGTAACTGGAAAAGTATTTTCAGCTGAAAGAGAGAAAAATTATCCAGCATCCTGAGACATCTGACATACCAGGTGTACTTTGAGATATTATTATTCAAAAAAAAAACAAAAGGGAATTTACACTGAAACAGTAGCAGAGAAGGGCAATCAGAAATTCATAAAAATGACAAGTCTGTCCTGCAAGAGGAGACTGCAAATGCTCAATTTCATCATGGGAGCACAAATGAAGTATTACTACTAGCTGTGTATGTCTATGAAATTACTAGATAAAAGAAAATAGATAAATTTACCAGGCATGTGCATAAATGGGTATTAAATCGCATTTATGAAGACTAATTATCAGTGACTGATTTTCTGATTAGTGGGTTACGTCAAGAGGGTTCTGGCCTACTCTGGGCCTGAGGCTTAGCAGATTTACCTCAATGGTCTGGAAAGGATGAGCAAAAAGTGCTCATTTAATCTGCAAATTCAGCAAGTTAGAGGGGTGGCAAACATATCACAGAAGAGAAAGAAAATTCAAAGCTACCTTGAAAATGAAAGAATTGGTCTGGGTTAAGAAGACTGTAAATCAGTCACGGAAATATAAACCTCTCCACATACTTATGGATAATCATCTGTTAAGGACCATAGAGGGAATGAATGTCATTGATACTGCAGTAAGGAACTAAGATATCATTGTCAATCACAAGCTAAATGTAAGACTAAAATTTGTTTAAAAACTCCATATGGGAATGTAGCAGGAGTATTGTCTGTGAAATGAAGCAGTCCTTTATCAGTAAAGCCTCAGCTGGCATACAGCTAATATAATTCAGGAAGGATATGGTTCAATTAAAGGGAGTCTGAAAGATACTAGAGAGAATTTTTAGACACCTGGAAAAAATATCCTATAAGAAATAGCTGAAGAGCTGCAGTAATTTAATTTAGAAAATGGACAATTTAGGGAAGATATAATAGTCCTTAATATTTGAAATGTAGACCTATTCTGAAGAAGGATAAATCTTTTCCCACATTCATTAAAGATGGAAAAAGAAGTAGGGAACTTAATAAAAAAAAAAAAGCATATTTAGCATTATTATTGAGAAAAAATATCTACCAGTAGGATAAGGAAGCATCCTAATGAAAGGACTTTATGATTGCTGATATTCTTTACTGGGCTGTGAATTTGAGAATTATCTGTCAAGAATGATATAGATAATATTACCATGTCCAGGGATGGGGATAAAGTCCCAGTCCTTCCCTGCTGCACTCACCTTGTCATCTCAGCGGACTGCAGCTCTGCACCCTACAGCATTGACCCATCATTGACCAAAGTCAGCCATTATGAAGTAATGAGAAGTGAAGGTCATGCCTGGGTTGTGGAAATATTTGTATTAATTGTATTAATTTTACAGATTGGTGAGAGGCAAAGAAGAAAGATTTCCTCTGGATTCTTGAACACTATCCTTGTTATTTTTGGCTTTTCCCCCGTATTCTGATGTCTCAGCCTCTGCCAGAGCACTGGATGAAACAGCCCTTCTTGAAAGCTCAGAACCTAGGAGAATTGCTCCCCCAGGCTTTCTTTAGTGTTTGCTGCTGCCTCCATTTCTGTACCACTGATTCCCCAGGTGACAACCCTGCCATGGACAACAGTGCCAGCCTGCGAGCTGAACTTCCTGGCACCATCAGGAACTCTTCTGGAACCACTGACAGGGTGCAACAACACAGGAAACCCTTTTCCTAGAGTGTGGGTGGTTAGTACTCCAGAAGGCTCTCTGCAGTGACAGTGCCTGAGTGTGCTGACAGCTCTAATTACCATTCTTTTTAAAATCTTTATTAGGGCTGTGGGGGCAAGCTCCAGTTCTTTCAGCTATAGATGGTTTGGTGTTTCTCCAGTTCTCACTGTTGTGGCTGGTCTAATGGATCAGTGAATTTTGATGTTTTCCTCTGGCAAAATAGTCCTGACATCACAGACAGGAGAATCCTCTCCTATAGCAAAAAACCTTGCTATTAGAAGGGTTTTGAATAATAATTTTGCTTCCCCTGTTCTCCTGCTAGAAACTCCCTTTCAATCTGTCTCATTTGCACATAAATGTTCATGGAAACACCCATGTGGTGGCATGCCTCACAGTCATCCAAATAATATTGATCTTTCTTAATCCTCTACACACCCATTTTCTGAAGTAATTGTACCAGCCACCATGGAGCCAAAGACAGTTAACAGCAAGGATCACAGCAGCAAATTAGAAGCATTTTCCAGGTTCTTGCAATGAATATTCTATTTCTTCAGCAACTTTGGTTTTGACATGGAGCCACAAATGTCCAGCTGGGAAAAACTGTGCTAGTGTGTTGTCCTCAGAGGAGCAATAGTGATTTATATCAACTGAGAACCAAGCAAAATTAATAGAAGAACAAATAGAGACAAATTCTCATAAGGCTACACACTGAACAGTAAATCTAGACAGTTTAACACTGGCTAGTTACAACAGTAACAGAGACTTCTTTCTCTACCAATCCAACTGCAGTCCAGTCTGGAGGAGCCATTTCCTGTAGGAGTCTGTGCTGAGAGTCCTATGGGGAGGCAATGCCTCCTCAGCACAGAGGTTAGTACTGCTCCACTCCAGAACAAAGTTAGGAACACAACAAAAGCATCCTACAGGATCCATTCTTTTTGTCCCAGGCACATGTCAACAAATACTGTTGCTGCTCTGCTAACATGGATAGATGCAGTACTGTCTTATAGCCCCTTTTGCAACCCCTATTCTTTCACCCACAAAGGCTGAAGAGTTTCTTTGGGATGCTCAACTATGTCTCTCATTCCAAAATTCAAAGCATTTGTGCAGGAGACCCATAATACATAGGACATCTAGGCAGAAACTTTGTTTAGAATACAGGTTCCCTACCATGAAGTATTTAAGTGGTCTGCAAGTCTCTGATTATCTCCAGATCATCAGAAAGGCTGATACACTGTTAAGGTCTTTTTCCTGTGACTTCATGATTCTGTTTATTTTGTCACATGGCTTATAATTATTTTCAGAAATATCTGTCTTGGGTTGTAAAATATAACCCAAATGTGTATTCTATTTTCATCTGTTGAACCCAGCTAGGAGATACTGTTATTGTAACTCTAGTGGAGGAGAGTGCAGATGCCTTCTGTTAATGAGACAACTGATAACACCAGATAAGGCAGTGCCTGCTCAACTCCTCCATCACCCATCCTTCCTCCTGTTAATGGGACAACTGATAACGCCAGATAAGGCAGTGCCTCCCCAACTCTTCCAACACCCATCCCTCCTCCAAGGGACATCACCCGTGAATGGGCCATTTAAGGCCTCTCACATGACTGATAACACTGCATCAGTCTATTGTGAGAGGCTCCACCCCGTGGGAGGAGCCAAAGCCTTTCCACCAGATAAAGCAGACCGGACAGAGGCCATAGGCAGCCTGTTTTGTACGGGACCACCAGACTGGACCTTTTTGCTTCAGGAGCATCTCTACTCCAACGGAGCCACATCTGACACCCCAGGAGGACATTTGGACTGCTCCCAACACCCTGACCAACAGGGTGTCAGGTTTGCGTTCTAACTCTGTCAGTGGTTCTTTGCACTACTGTATCTATTTTATTTTACTTTTGCTTATTGTTGTTGTTATTTGTTTCTTCTCAATTAAATTGTATTTCTGACTTGGAGCCTCACTGGTTTTGCTTTCAAACCAGCACAATATCTCATCTCTGAACTTGCAATGTTATGGTTCTGTGGCTAATGGCATCCATTTTCCGGAGCAAACAAGATTACTCTGATGAACTCTCTAATAAAATGCACTCTTTGCCACTGTTGGATCTACCTTGAACTGCGTTTAAAAAGCAGATTGTCATGCCAATCCCAGCAAAGCAAATTTTCTCATAAATTTTTTCTATCTATCTGGGTGAATTGTATTTTGTCTGAAGGACAATATATCTTAGAGCAGCATGCCATTCCTAGCAGATATTTTAGTGGGTCTCAGATTTCCAGTACAACTCCCAGTGTTTGAAATCCCTGATAGCAGCCTGGGGAAATGCTTGTATGGATAATATCTCAATATTTTTTGTCAGATAACTACGTATTTCAAAACGAACTCATCAAAACATCCCTGCAAGGTTAATAACAATGTAATTAAGCTAGTGAAATACCTCAATCTGCTTGGCCAGTGTGAAAATGAACTGCACTTGACTGACATATATGGTGCAAAAGAAAATTTAATAGGAAAAGGAATGTACTGCCACAAGAGGTACTTTTAACTGCAATGAATGAGAGTAAAACATGTTGACATAACCTCAGTAAGAATCCAAGACTTCTTATGTAATTTGAAAGCAGAGAAAATAATGAATTAGTGGAAAAAACATTTTAGGATGTCCAAAAGAACACAAAGCAAACAGGCACACAGGCTGTCATGTCTATTTAGCTACAGATTAACAACTGAAACTGCAACTTTAACTGCACATAATGCATAAAGAAGGCTTCTATAATGTCTACTGCTGCAGGCTCAAGAGGAGATACAGCTTATGTTTCAGAAGTGTCAATGAAAAGATCCATCCTCCATTATGTTATTCAATCCTCACAGTAAAAAAAGTAATAACAAACAGCAGTCTTCCCTGTTTCTCTGATTCCTATGAAAGAGAAAGTAACCACATCCACTTAAGCAAAGGCTTTTATTTCTTGGAGTGAGAACAGACAATAGAGCACTCTTCTCCTAATCTTTTCCTTTGAATGAATGAATGGTGGGACCTTTCTTTCCATTGTTCTCATTCCTGTAGGTCTGTCTCAGGCAGCTGGGTGTCAGGAAAAAGTAGGGTGGATATGACCCCCTGGTGGGTGGTCTAACAAGGAAGAGTGTTGGGCAGCTGACAAAGAAATGGATCCATGGCTGAGGAACATGAGGCAGAGATGCTTAGTTGAAAGCCAGAAGAGCTGTTTCAGTTTGGCACACTCTTGACAAATTGTTTTTGCTGAGAAATACATTTGGTGTAGGTAGCTCAGTGTACAGCTGCAGTGCCAGCTGCAGATTGACCTCTGGGTGCCAGGAACCCAAGGCAAGAGACCATGAACAGTTGCAAACCCTTTGCACAAGAAAGGGAACCTGTGGGAGCAGCCGGGTGACCTGACAAAATAGGAGCCAGTGACTCTGGAGGAAAATCCCAGACATGGCATGAATAGACTGTGAGAGTATAAAAGCCAGAGGTTTCCTTTCTTTGGGATCCCTCTGTGTAGGCATCACATTGAGCTGTAATTTGGTTTTTGCACCAAAGAAAAATTACTTAAAAGAACCAGAGGTCTGAGACTGCCGTGGGAAACCTGTGGTGAAAGCAGTGATGAAGCCTGGTAGGACATTGCTAGATTGGTGTGTCTAGGGAGTCAAGTGGGGCACCCATCAGTTCTCTGGAGCCACCTGCTGCAAAGGGGCTTCAGACAGAGCACTGAAAGTCTCAGCTGGTGGGAATGTGCCAGAGTGATTGGACAGACAGGAAAGTTTCCTTAACAACTTTGCCTGGTGGAAAACACAGAAATAATTATTTGGAATGTGTAAAAGCAAGAAGTACCGTGCAGTCGGATAGCAACAGATACTATGCTCTGCAACACTCACCTTTGAGCCTAGACACCTGGGACCCTTAGTCTCTACCCAGTGATAGTTTTCCTTATAATAACTCAACCTAAGGAGAAAGGATTGGTCAAAAGGCAGATCTATTAGAGTAAAAAATTACCTCTCCCCCAACATGCCTTCTGAAATCCAAGTTAAACTCCACATAGGTAAAACTTGGGAGCTGGAAATTTTTGAGGCAAAAGCTATATTCCTAGATTTTTCTTAGGAGGTCTGCTGCATCATACTCATTTAAACAGGGAAATAAATTACCATTTCCTCTCCTGTCCTTCATCCCGGTTTCTCCCCCACAGTCTCTGATGCTAGAGCAAAGCTCTTCCCTTGTGCAGGAATGGCTCCTTGATGGAATGTAGTTGAAGACTAGAAGGCACCTCTTCCCCTCTCATGGAATTAAGCTTGCAGGTTTTAAAGCAAATAGGACAAAACATTTTTACCTTGAAGCTGTGAGACAACCTTTTCCTACCGAATAATCAATTATACCCAGTCAGAGAAAGTTAGAGCTTGCTTTATAATGTTTCCACTTTCTAGAAAAGCACTACCTAGGAAGATATCCTGGAAGTCACTTGGCGTTAACTAATATCTCCTTAGATTTCTGTCTTAATAATCAGCTTTAGCACTTTGCCACATATCTGTTGCACATATATTTCATGCCTTTCTTTTTTTTTTTNTTCCCTTTTTTTTTTTTTTTTTTTTCCCTTCTTCCTGGAATCACAGTATAGCCCTCAATTTCATTGAAGAGCTTGCACTCCTTTCTCTCCCCTTGTAACGATGGCATTCAAACTGCAGCTGGGAAAAGGGCTTATGCAAAAACAGTTATTACTGAAAAAGTTCTGCTAGCACACTCAGCTAGCTATAGCGCTTACTAGATAATGCATTTTTTTGGAAGAAAAAAGTGTCAAAAAAGTGTAGAGGGAGGCTTAGCAGCTCACTAGATTTCAGGTGGTGCTTGCTTCACCAGGCTGACTTCTCAAACTCTTCAAAACGGCTAACTACCATAAAGTCATTAGAACTATGCTGCTTTACATCAGGTGAAGGCTGACCTGCCCATATCCAGGAAGATGTATAATTTTCGTACAGGTGGGGATGAAGTGTAAGCCTAAAACTAACAAAAAAAAAAAAAAGGTCGAAATACAGGTGACCTCTATTCTGCTTTTACATCCTCAATATCTGCAGATTTCTTTAATAATAACAGTTAGCATTCAAGAAAAGGTTAAGAATTATCCACTCAATTGGCAATCAAAACCAAACAAAATATATGATGACTTTTAGTTTATTTACAGTATCTGTTTAGTTTATCTACAGTATTGATAACTTCTTCTGAGATTCATGACCAGAATAAAAGCCCGAGAGATAATATTTTGTAAAAGTTGAGATAGAAATGCTGCAGGAGAGAAACCACAGTGTAGTAGAAAATGAGTGAATGCATTCTGCAGAGGCTGGTTAGATTTTTACACTTCCTGCACACTTCCATTTCTACAATTCTTGGTATTACTAGATGAACAAAACAAACAGATATTTAGATTTATAATTTTTTTTTTTTCGTTAAGGTGTCTGTCATGTGTAATCAGTTATTTTATAACAATGAGTCTAAGAAAAAATAAAGTGGTTAAATAATTCTGCCTCTGGAATCAAACACTGTGGACACATTTGGTATTAAGGTGATTTTTACCTCACAAGTGCTTATGTGTTTACTGCTGAGCTCTGTTGACAGCAGCAGAGGTCCAGTTTATAGGTTTAATAAATGCTGTTCATGGCTTTGCCTAGTAACTATCCTCCTGGCCTATGCCATGAAGGAATAGGGAAAAAGTGCCTCCATAGCCAACTCTCTCTCTCCATATGGCAGCTTACATAGCCACCAAGATACACTTTTTTTTTAAGAAAACACTTTTTCATTTTCTTGTTTCTCTTCCCATATACCAGCTGTCTATAAAATGAAAAGATGCTTATTTCTCCCTTCACAATCTACTACACAGACCTAAATTTGGCACAACTCTGTTCCCTTGGTGGCTACTTGAGACAGACACACTGAAGAAAAGTTGTGCCTGTGAATTGCATGCAGGCTGCGGCTATTGGCATACATTTTTAAGATGCTTTGCTCAGATTTGGGAAGCAAGGAAATCACTGCTGTCTTCAGCAGAGAGATCCTTTCTAGCCAATATCAGTACCTTGAAACTTAACTGGTTCCTGCCCAGTGGGAAAAGAATTTAATTTTCAGACCTTTGTTCAAATGCTGTTGGTAACCTTTGGAAGTAATTTCTCAATGCCAGTAGCACATTCAGGTATTCATCAGCTTCCATGTGGGAAATTCAGGCAGATTTAGCCGCCATTACATTTACTCAACCAGTCATCAAGTCCTCACATCCTGCTGCCTTCAGGAAGAACCCTCCGCCCACAGTATAGATGGGTTACACCACTTTGCTTTCCATGCCCACGCAGTGTCTGCCCAGGAATGGGCAATCATTGCACAGAGAAAAAGAGGAAGCCAGTTTCACTGGCCCTTGTGTTTTCTGATGATTTACAACAATGTATGGCCCCTGGCCAAGCCAGGAATGGAGACCTACCCCTTCCCACTGCTGTTAGATGATCTAAGAAGGCAAACCTCACTTAAATTGTTAACTATTCCATGTGAGATTACCATCTATGTACAGCCCAGTAACTAAACAGTTATTCAAGCCAGAAACAAAAATAATGAGTAGCAACTGTAGTTTGACTCTTCACTGGCTATTTGTCTGTATTCAGCTGGCATCCTGTGAGATCAAGGACTGTCCTCCACACCAAGTGCTAGCACTCAAAAGTCACAGCACAGGCACATCTTTAGTAGCTCTTCCTCCATGGTTCCACATACCTAACAACTGCTGCTGGACTCAACAGACCAACTAGTTCATTCCTTCATCCTAAACCAGAATAAATTGCATTTTACTCCTGACAGACATTTATACAACTTGTTCCTAAAAATAATTCCCAGAGAAGGATACTTCTCTCAGGCAAACAAGTCCTGAGTTTTAGTTATTAATATATTTTAAGGACTACTGCAGTCAGCTGGCTGAGCCTTTAGTACCTTCATTATGACGAAAAATTTCCAAATATTTTTTTATCTTTAGCTTAGAAAGTTTGGGGAAAAGAAATTAAATGCCTCACCTTGGCATCATACTTTTTTTTTCCTAACCAGTTATTTAGTTGCATTTTCCTCTTTCACATCCATATGCCATATGCATTATTTTAGGAGAGTTGTCTGCCATTAGGATCAAGAACAGAGGTGACTACAGTTTTTAAATAATGTATTTAGACATTAGAAAATTATCTTTATTGCCACTCCCAACTGTTGCCATGGTTTCTGAGCACATAATGGTATTATTAATATTCAATTTAACACTTATTATAAGTACTTGCTGTTCCCTGTTGGCCAGTGTCTTCTGGATATATTTTCTTCCAAAACAAAACATGAACAAAATCACAGATTGCAATTAGTGTTATGAACTATTTAAAATGCTGCCTACCNAAAAAAAAAAAAAAATCCACTAATGGTAGGTAGGAATCAAAACAATTCCTCAACCTACAGTTTTGAGTGCACATAATTCTCATATAGGAGAATAAATAATAAGTGGGTTAAAAAGAAGTCAAACAAAGCAACAAAGAAAAAAATTTAAAAAAACAATCTAAAACCGAATTAGAACCAAAGCAGGCAGAGTTATTACTTCATAACAGTTACGTTAGACAGAACTCTGAGTATGAAGAAAAAGCATACTTTTCCCCACTGAAGCAACAAGAATTGGAAAGGGAGAGAAGAGGGATATGAAAGCATTTTTTCAATCCCTACCCTCAGTGTGTATAAGACTTTACTAACTCATTCCTTCACACTACCATTGCCAACTTAAGACAAGAAGTGTTTATGGAAAGAGTCTTGGACCACCCTTCTCAAAACAAACCTCATCTTATCCTGATGGAAACTATTATAAAGATCAAAACTGGATATTTTCTAATAAATTACGTTTTCACTGGAAAATGCTGATTCAGTGACACTGAACTGTGATGAAAGAAAATATTTGTTTAATTGACAATTTTGTGCAAGAAACAATGGAAATGCCCTATTTAAACCAAACCATACCAGGAAATACAAAGAAACCAATTTTTTTTTCCTGTGTTAGGAAACTCAGATTCCTTTCAAGATCATTCCAACCCTCACAATGAAATTTTGGATTTATTTGGGCCATGTTTTCCAATCATATGATTGGAAAACTATAGGGTGGAGTAATTTTTGCCAGTTCTGATCTTTGTACTAGTTTCAATTTTTAAAGCCTTCTTTAAAGGACACCTGCCATGCTTATATAATGAAGGACTTTGTTATAAGCATTGCCACTGGTGGTAACTATTGTAAATTACCCTCACTGCTTCCGTGCTGCATTACCCATCCTGGGACATGAAGCACAGCAAGCACAAGTGAAAGCTGCAAACTCCTGGATAAGAAAAGCACTTACTAAAAAAAAAAAAGGCTCTATGAGACTAGGGTTTTGTTTTGTTTTTTGTACTGTCACTCATCTCTTCTTCATTATTGACTTTTGAACCTGCTGCCAAAATGCAAGAAAATTTGAGCAAGGTGGATGACTCAACCGTATCGGATTCTCTCATCAGGCAGATTGAAAAGGGGTTATTTTAGTTCTTCAGTCAAGGAAATTATTGGAGTGTAAGGGTGCACCTCATTAGGCAGCAGAGAATCCTTAGGGCACACTCACATGTATTTTAACCATGAGAAAATCTTCAGTCTGAGCTTCTACCTTCTTAATTGACACCTCAACTCAGTGAGCTTTCAGACACAGTCTGTACTATCCTACTTCCATAATTTCACGGTTCGTGAGAGAACTCTTTAGACCTAATAAAGTCTTTGCTTGTAGTTACTAGAAAACAGTGCAGGAAGTTACTGGAAAACAAACTCTTCCTACCTGGGAAAGCACTCTGCTTTGACAACCAGATAAATGGGGAATGGAAAAACATAGCATAATGCTGATGTGAATAACTTCTGGTGACTTTTAAAGTTATAATGATACTTCCTTTTTTTTTGATTCCATAGAAATACAAGGAAATTGCTGCTTTATAGCTGCAGTAAACCAAGTAACAGATGAAGATGTGCTAGAAATGGTAACAAGCTAAGCTGTTCCTGTGTGGGGACTAGGTGAGCAGATTCAGACTGCTGACGTGTATACACAAAATGAGCGTGGAGGGCCCTGGCAGGCTCCTGCCCATGAAAAAAGCCCCAGCCGCATCATCTGGACAGGAAGGAACAGATGCTGGAGCTGAGTCTTGCTCACAGACACTGAAGAGCTGAGGACATGGAGCATTGCTTCTGTGGCAGCAAAAGAAAAGGTGGANTCACACAGTTCAAATATTAAGCATATATATATATAATATAGATTATTGTATACTTACCTATATATAGATATATAAAAAAATAACATGTTAAAAAATGTTTATCTACTTGCTTCTCGGATAACGCACTTTTAATGCACAGAAAATGTAGCTGTCAGAAGGAAATATCACAGCTTCCTCTGGCTCAGCACATTTTCATTGTTGAAACACCTTCACATGGGCAAGCATCAAGGGGTGCAAGAGTTCTCATCAGTAGAAACCTTGTGTTTATCTCAAGTCTATGAAATGGATTGTTCTGTTCATCAATGTGAGAACTGTCAGGAATTAGATACATGGATTATTTATGTGGCATTTTTTCAAGTCTCTTTGAGAAAACCAAATGGGTTCTTTCCCTATCATAATTCTCAGTAGTAGAGTAGATCATAGAAGATAAATTAAGTCAGTTACCACTGTGCCGACCTGTTGTATTCTAATTACATCCTGGACAGCATCTATCCTAGCACATTTTCTTCAAAAGGATTTGAAAAGATTAATCATTAATTGAAATTTATTAAGTGCTTAGATGATAATTCATGACATGAAGAATCATTCAGCTATGTCTCATCTGAACTGTTCTATATAGCTGAACATAGTGGAAATCAGTAAGCATTATTTTCATTGCTGAAGCTGAAAGTTCTGATAATGCCTTGTGTAAGCCTGTTTTTCCAGCAAGAATATGCTATTTTCCCAAAGTCTCCAGAAGGACTGTGCTATAAAAGAGTACACTTACAGATGCAAGAACAAATGAATAAAAAAGCATGCACCAGTTAAGCTTTTTGACAATTTTTGTCAATTTTTGCAGTTGGTTTTTGTAATTAGTTGCATTATACCAAGATGAAGATGTACACTCTGGCCATAATATCCTTCTTTTATAATGCACCTCCCCTTGTCCTGATTACAAGAAATATGTAAATGTATGTTGATTATGTTTCACTTTGAAAGAGAATACAACTATTATGGAAAAAAAATCTAGGCTTTTTCTGAAGTGATAATTGTCATCTAGCTTTCAATAGAAGAAATTATCGCTGAAAGTTGATAAAACTGATGACTGTGACCCTGGTCCTGAGAAATGCTTAGCCACCTCAGTATGGAGGGGTGTCTACTCCCACAGCAGCTCATTTTGAGTGATTTTTGAAAAATGACAAGGTAATTCCCTTCTGGGCAAAATGGATCCATTTCTCCCTACTGAAGATGTATCCAACATAAATATTTCTTGCTGAGGCTGTTTTCATAAGAAAATCTTGCATGACTCCACAGATGCTGCATGTGTTTTTGTAAATCCATCAGAGGGTTGCAGTTGACTGCCATAAAATACAGCCCCTGATAGAGCAGGGATTAGGATCTTGAGGAAAGTGGTGACTTCAGTTCATATCTCAACCTTCAGCTCTTTGAACCTTTTTTCCAGACTTCTTGTTCCTTCTCTCACCATAAGAAAGGGAGTAATCTGAAGAGTACACACCTCTATTAGTCTATATGAATACTTGAGGAACCTAGCTAAAACAGCTCTGCCTGCTTGTTCATGGGAATTAGGGAATCATTTCTATATCTGAGCAGTCAAACACCCAATACAAGTTCAACCAAGCATTTCTCTCTTCTGATGGAGAATTTCAGTTGAATGTCAAAGCCACAGGAAAACCTTCTTCAGTGTGTTTAGATTTTACATATATCTTGTGCCCAACTATGTATTTCTAACTTAATGCAGCCCCTCCCAAAGAAGACAAATGTGATATGGTTACACAAACTATGTCAAGATGAAGTTTATTCTGACAACTAAACTTGCTAATTAACAGTCAATCTGTGTGTCATCATAATTTATATTGGTTCTTCTATCACTGAATGAGAGACATTCCAGTTAACTTCTAAGGTAAAAAGGAAGGTTTAGGGGATGTTCAGACTTGAAGGAGTACAATTAGACTTTAAAAACATACTGAAAAATGATAAATATGGCTTGCTTTTGAACAAATAGTTGAAGACAGATGAGACAATATAGCACTGCCATGCTGTATTTCCAGACAAATGATTACAAATTACTGTGGAAAAAAATGTTAGACGAGAAAAAACCAATTTTGACAGAAAGTAATAGGCATCATGTGCTCAGCATCCTTACTTAATATACAGGGGGGAAAAATATGACCACAAAGCTATATTATCTGTCTAAACAATCAAGGAGCACTAAACACATTCAGCAACACTAGATTTTCTGAAAGGGATTGATAATTGGAGTATCACAAGATTTCTTTTCACTTCTTCAAATTAGAACAGCATAATACAGAAGTAGAAAGCACTGTAGACCTTACACTTGGCTCTCATGTTAAAAGTTCCTCCTTTAAGACCACATTTTAGCCAAGGGTACACCAGAACTGTCCAAGGTCAAAGTCTGCTTTCATGAGAGGAAGCTTTATAGCTAGTTATTATGTGCAGTATTATTAAAGGGTTTGGCTTAGGCTGGTAACAACTCTGACTTGAGAGAGAACTGAAATCCTGAGCTGGAGGGGACCCACAAGGATCATGAAAGTTCAAATGTCCAAATGCTTCTTGAACTCCATGAGATTCAATGCTGTGACCACTTCTCTAGGGAGCCTGTTCCAGTGCCCAACCAAAGAACATTTCCACAATATTCAACCTAAGTGTCCCCTGACACAACATTCCCTTGGGTTCTGTCACTGGTCATTGTGGAACCTCACTGGGTGACTGGACACCAGTCTGATGTAACTACATTTACCCTTTGTGACAGACGTATGAGCCAGTTACTTACCCATGGTGTGTTTATCCAGCTGTGTGCTGGATATTTTGTCCAGGAGGTTACTCTGTGAGACATTACTAAAATCTTTACTGAAATCCAAAGAGATTACATCAAATAGCTTCCCTAAATAAACTACGTGTGTTACCGTGTCATAAAGGGAAATTAAGTTTGACAAGCAGGATT
>VZTR01028938.1:101640-141096 GCA_013400775.1 Chaetops frenatus | reverse complement strand
AAAAGAGTACACTTACAGATGCAAGAACAAATGAATAAAAAAGCATGCACCAGTTAAGCTTTTTGACAATTTTTGTCAATTTTTGCAGTTGGTTTTTGTAATTAGTTGCATTATACCAAGATGAAGATGTACACTCTGGCCATAATATCCTTCTTTTATAATGCACCTCCCCTTGTCCTGATTACAAGAAATATGTAAATGTATGTTGATTATGTTTCACTTTGAAAGAGAATACAACTATTATGGAAAAAAAATCTAGGCTTTTTCTGAAGTGATAATTGTCATCTAGCTTTCAATAGAAGAAATTATCGCTGAAAGTTGATAAAACTGATGACTGTGACCCTGGTCCTGAGAAATGCTTAGCCACCTCAGTATGGAGGGGTGTCTACTCCCACAGCAGCTCATTTTGAGTGATTTTTGAAAAATGACAAGGTAATTCCCTTCTGGGCAAAATGGATCCATTTCTCCCTACTGAAGATGTATCCAACATAAATATTTCTTGCTGAGGCTGTTTTCATAAGAAAATCTTGCATGACTCCACAGATGCTGCATGTGTTTTTGTAAATCCATCAGAGGGTTGCAGTTGACTGCCATAAAATACAGCCCCTGATAGAGCAGGGATTAGGATCTTGAGGAAAGTGGTGACTTCAGTTCATATCTCAACCTTCAGCTCTTTGAACCTTTTTTCCAGACTTCTTGTTCCTTCTCTCACCATAAGAAAGGGAGTAATCTGAAGAGTACACACCTCTATTAGTCTATATGAATACTTGAGGAACCTAGCTAAAACAGCTCTGCCTGCTTGTTCATGGGAATTAGGGAATCATTTCTATATCTGAGCAGTCAAACACCCAATACAAGTTCAACCAAGCATTTCTCTCTTCTGATGGAGAATTTCAGTTGAATGTCAAAGCCACAGGAAAACCTTCTTCAGTGTGTTTAGATTTTACATATATCTTGTGCCCAACTATGTATTTCTAACTTAATGCAGCCCCTCCCAAAGAAGACAAATGTGATATGGTTACACAAACTATGTCAAGATGAAGTTTATTCTGACAACTAAACTTGCTAATTAACAGTCAATCTGTGTGTCATCATAATTTATATTGGTTCTTCTATCACTGAATGAGAGACATTCCAGTTAACTTCTAAGGTAAAAAGGAAGGTTTAGGGGATGTTCAGACTTGAAGGAGTACAATTAGACTTTAAAAACATACTGAAAAATGATAAATATGGCTTGCTTTTGAACAAATAGTTGAAGACAGATGAGACAATATAGCACTGCCATGCTGTATTTCCAGACAAATGATTACAAATTACTGTGGAAAAAAATGTTAGACGAGAAAAAACCAATTTTGACAGAAAGTAATAGGCATCATGTGCTCAGCATCCTTACTTAATATACAGGGGGGAAAAATATGACCACAAAGCTATATTATCTGTCTAAACAATCAAGGAGCACTAAACACATTCAGCAACACTAGATTTTCTGAAAGGGATTGATAATTGGAGTATCACAAGATTTCTTTTCACTTCTTCAAATTAGAACAGCATAATACAGAAGTAGAAAGCACTGTAGACCTTACACTTGGCTCTCATGTTAAAAGTTCCTCCTTTAAGACCACATTTTAGCCAAGGGTACACCAGAACTGTCCAAGGTCAAAGTCTGCTTTCATGAGAGGAAGCTTTATAGCTAGTTATTATGTGCAGTATTATTAAAGGGTTTGGCTTAGGCTGGTAACAACTCTGACTTGAGAGAGAACTGAAATCCTGAGCTGGAGGGGACCCACAAGGATCATGAAAGTTCAAATGTCCAAATGCTTCTTGAACTCCATGAGATTCAATTCTTTGACCACTTCTCTAGGGAGCCTGTTCCAGTGCCCAACCAAAGAACATTTCCACAATATTCAACCTAAGTGTCCCCTGACACAATGCCCTTGGGTTCTGTCACTGGTCATTGTGGAACCTCACTGGGTGACTGGACACCAGTCTGATGTAACTACATTTACCCTTTGTGACAGACGTATGAGCCAGTTACTTACCCATGGTGTGTTTATCCAGCTGTGTGCTGGATATTTTGTCCAGGAGGTTACTCTGTGAGACATTACTAAAATCTTTACTGAAATCCAAAGAGATTACATCAAATAGCTTCCCTAAATAAACTACGTGTGTTACCGTGTCATAAAGGGAAATTAAGTTTGACAAGCAGGATTTTCCCCTCATGAAGCTGTGCTGGCTGGGACAAATGACTGTGTTGTCCTTCAGGCGTTTTTTCAATACCTCTCAGGGTGAGTTTTTCCATAATTTTTCCAGTCACTGAAGTGAAATTGACAGGCCTATGGTTACCAGGGTCAACCTTTTTGCCCTTGAAAATTAAGACAATGTTAGCCAGCTCCCAGTCAACTCAAGATACCAAAGGCTGTTCAAAAATCTTTGAGAGAGTCCTCACAATGACATCAGCCAGCCATTTGAGTACTGTCAGATTAATCCCACCAGGCCTCATAAACTTTTAGGGATGCAGCAGGACCCTAAAATGTACTACACAAGGTTCTGCAGGTTCAGGGTCAACTAAAAGTACTGCACAAGTTAAGGGTCAACTGGGAGTTTATCTTTTTTGCCATCATGGTCCTCCAGCTCAGGGCACTGACTTCCTTTTGGTCTGTCACCAGTACTGCAGACAGATGCAAAGAAAACATTAAACATGTCACTGTCTGTGAGGTAACTACACTAATTCTGTACTGGGCTGATGGTATTTTCACACTGCCTTTTGCTATTAATGCATTTCAAAAAACTCTTTTTGTTGTCTCCCACAATTCTGATGAGTTTTATCTCCAATTTAGCTTTGATCATATGAATTCTCTATCTAGAGTGGCAAGAAGCATCTCTGTATTCCTGTCGCATCACTTGACTTTGCTTCCACTGGGCACACACCTTCCGTTATTTGCCTTATCTCCAAAAGAATGTTCTCTGTGTAGACAAAGCTGCCTTCTGATTTGACACTTTGCCCATTTACACCTTATTATATAGCTTAAAGTTCTACTGATGAACCCTGCTAGATCTGCTGCTGAAACCCCTTTTCCCTTCTGAGAAAGATACATCCCATCAGGGAACAGTAGACCAAGCTCTGCACATTCAAGGCCTGAACATTGGTGATGGATAAATAATATTTCCACTTAATGGCTGCCTGATCCCAGTCTACATCAGTGCAACTAGCAATTCAAGAGCAGGCATACTCAGACCTCATTAGTGATGTAGGGAAGCAGAGAGAAAAGGTACAGCTGTGTTGAGTGAACCAGGTCTGGATGAGATCTGGCCAGTCCTCCACATCCATAAAAATCGAGTCACACATTCACACCACAACACCTTCAGTACTGTTTTTCACACTGGATCAATACAATCAGTTATAATCAAAATTATTCTAATAATCCACAACTAACACTAATGGAGAGGAAAGGGGAAAATATGTCAGTTTTTTTTCTTTAAAGAGGGCTGAGTTGACTCAGAGTTGTACTGTTGGAGCTGTAGTTGACAAAAATGCATTTATGCTTAGAGAGGAGGCTACACTGGGATTCTGGTTTGTGGCTTAGATGCTATTTCTGTCTTCTCTGCAGACACTACACATCAAGTGTACAGCAGCAGCTCTCCTTTTCAAACAAGTTTCTGTGTGCACACTACAATAAGATCAGGCATGCATTGTTGCAGAGGGCAGATTTGAAACACAAATAAATCATCATAGCATTGCAAAAGTCACTGTAATCTTTTTAAGAAAGGCTCAGGTGTTCAGCTAGATAAATTGATGTCATGGTTGTGAAGTCAATTAATTATGATGAATGAGTTAATGCAAGTTTATCCCAGCTGAGGGACTGTCCTCCTCCCACCTCACGAACCGACTTGTTAATTTATCTATCACTTTCCAAGGCTGATCAGTTACATCAGAATGTAACACAAGTGCGGAGGAAGTTAAAAAGGTGCATGTTAAACCTACTCAAGTGCCAAGACTGATTCCAGCCATGGATGGTCTGCTCTGCTTGGAGCACATTACACATTATATCCACATACTCCTTTTGCAGGGCAGAGCATTAGGATTGCACTGGAAGTGACATTAATTTGGAATCAAAAGAGAGAGGGAATAAAATAAGGTTAGATATTATCAAAAATTTCTTATCAAAAGTCCTCCACTCTAAGGCACAACCTCAAAATTATCAGTAAATTAAAATTTTCTGGAAAACTTAACCTGACAGCATATTCCTGTAATGCAATACAACAAAATAAATCAAAATCCAAATAACACTTCAATCCAGGTGATAAAAGTGTAACAATTCCTCAGGATTACTTCAAGTAACTTAGTTTCACATGGAAACTTTTGAGATTCGTTTTAAAATCTAAATTTAAATAAATTCCAGTCTTTCTAGGAAACTAGAAATTAAAGAACATGTGTTCCATCCCTATGACTTATATCTAAGTAGACACTTCTAATATTTTTGTGACTCCAGCTGTAAGATACAAGAAAGAAAATACCTAGTCTTTACCGAATTCTTTATGTTAGGCAGAAAATAATGTCATACAGGTGCTTTGTATAGTTTTAAAATTAGAGAATACATACAGTACAAACACAATATGTCTGAAAAAAATATTGTAACATTTTGTTGCAGCTATTTTCCCCCCAGTCTGATTTCTCACACATGGTATTTTGGAGGAAACAGGAAGAAGTGGGTTTTTTTCATTCTGCTTGCTACTGCAAGTCAGCAGCCCAGAATTTCTCCAAGATTACATTTGTGAGCAAGTCTGTGCAAAATGCCCTCAAAATAGAATTCTTCTTTTCCATATTTTACATGGTTTTCAAAATTACAAATCACTCCTCTTTTCACAGAGGAAAGGGATAAATGCATGTTGAATCAAATGTCTCAATTTGGAGACTCCAGGCCTCATTAAAATTATTTTGACTCTAACCCTCTGCTAAACAATAACACTGTCAGCTTTTGTCTGCATAGAATGTAGATACAGCAAGCTCTACTTGCTTTTGAGAAAGGGCAGAATTTTACCTGTCATGAAACCTACTGAGTAAGTCCTTAGTACAATACAAATTATCACTATATGTTCAATACATGACTAGTTGGTTCTCAACACCTTTGCCAGGTTTTTACCATTACTGCTCAGCTAACTTGGATCTAATTCACAGCTACTTAGGACATGTACTAAGCTTAGGCAAGCTACTAAATACTATTTTAAAATCCTTTGTTAAAAGGAGGATCTGAGAAGGAAAAATAAAACTCCTTGTTTGCCTTGAGTACAAGACATAAGAAGACACTAAATATCTAGGTATTATTTTTTTATAAAGTCAAAAGGAAACTAAAATGTATTTTACAATTGCAAACGATTGCTGTGATGGAAATTCTTAGGGAGCATGCAAACCTACAGAATTGCACATTTTCTATTGCTTATTGGTTCCATCTTTCTGTGTTTAATAGAGAAACATTCTCTGTCAAGATCTAAAGCTGTCTGCCTTGATGTTCAAAAATATACTATTGTAATTTCCTTCCTTGCCAAAATCAGTAAGAACATTGTCTTTAGTACTCAGTATAGCTAAACAGTATCACAGTCTGCTGGCTTTTCTAGTTTGCAGTTGAACATTAAGCCAGTTTTTTTATGCCAGCCTTTTATTTATTTATTTATTTATTTATTTATTTTTTTGGTAGTTATCTTAAATTGGAATTTTTTTTTTCTCGGACTATAACATAACTTAAGATATCTGATCCTGACAAGATCACGACAGCTCCTTTGAAGACACAAGAAGATACTTTTCCAGATTCCAATTAGAGCATTTACTGAGTGTAATAAGGTTTCTTAGTGAGGTTTATATGCAACGGTAAACAAGGATTAATTATTCTGCCATATTAACGTGGTGATATAACTAATCAAGCACTGAAATTAATTTGCTTACTTTGTTGATTTTGACACAGACAGTATTTCACTATTAGTTATTACAAATTTTGCTAGCTCAGCTGAATAATGTGACCTACTTAGTTTTAGTGACAAACATTCTTCTTTTAGTGAAGATTTATAACCTGGAAGTTCAAAACAGAAGCTGATGTTTGCTTGTTTTTTGGAAGGCAGCGTGCATCCACGTCTTCTACCTATGAATAACCAGGACAGATAGCAAGTGGTTGGCCTGACAGCCTGAGCTCTGCTAACAAGTTTGTTTCTCACTCCATGCTAACAGGAAAGCATCCAGCACACTAATCACACTGTTTTTTTCAGTAGCAGCTATTTTTTTTCCACAATCCTGCCTCTGGCTTTTATTTGAGTGCTAGTGAAGGGAAAGAGACAGGAAAGAAATAACACAAGGAACATTTTCTCCTCAAAAAGCCCATCCAAGATACTCTGAGGAACAGCAGTATTTTTAAAAGGGGAAAAAGCCCCCCCAAAGCAAAACACCAGCTACACCCCTTGATATTGTGGAGGCTGGTGAGCCCACTAAGCCAAGGTCCATTGTGGTCTCTTGAAGGGACAGACCCTAAGTTGAAGACTAGCCCTTAGGGTGACAGAAAAGGCTTCTCCCAGGATACCTTGTGATGCTGTGCAAATGCACCCCAGTTCTGCCTCCCCTGCTGGCCCATTGGCCTTCCTGCCCCTTTTCTCCCCTGCAAGGTCAGGTTCCAGATTGTTCTCCCTTCCTCAGTTTTTCATTGATCCCTGTCCCCTAGTCCCTCCTTCCCTGTCCTCCCATTGGCCCACACACCCTGGCCCCTCCTATGTACTGCCCCTGAGCCCTCAGACCATTGGACCCTGATGCTCTGCCCACCCCTTGCCTTCCCTGTATAAAACCCCTGTACTCTCCAATTGTTCTTGCTCTTCAGCCCTGGACTCTTCCAGCAAGTGTGGATGGGGGTTGAGGTCGGCCACTGTGTAGGCGTCGACTTCTGCCGCTAATAAGCATCACTGGGAACTCATACGAAGAACCCCTCCTGTGTCCGTAGCCTTATTTCCACCAGCTGCAGTGGTGTGCCTTCTCTCTCCCAACTGGAGCGCCTCCCTTCCCCTGTGGAGACACTTGCAGGGAGGTTGCAGTGCCAGGCAGCCTGTGCCCCTGCCGCAACATGATATCACAGCTCCCCATTATTTTTTTTCTACTGTAAATGTCACAAGACTGACCAATACTAGTACAAAGTAAATTCAGTTGAAAGAGCAACGATGATAAAGATTACCCCTAGATGATCTCAACTGATTGTTAATACAGCTTCAGCAACAATACTTGTGTGTGTGCATGCACACATAGGTATTTTAATTTCTGTGCAATGGCTCCATGATCTCCCATAACACCATAGGTTACCATCTGACTAAAATTTGTGTTTTCAAGGACCCCCACTGGTATCTGGGCTACACTAATGCCACAGCTATACCAATGATTCCTGGTAGATTTACCATGTTGGGAGGGAGTAGGGAGAAATCAAACCTCTGAACAATCTCTTGAACTCCATTTTGCCTCACTCAAAATGATGGTAGACAATGAACATTTTTCTGTATGACACTTGTACACACTCTATACAAATTATCTGAAATATTGGGTGCTTTTTTGATACATTATTTTTGTCTGACATACATAATCACAATCAGACCCTCACCCTTATGCATCCTTGTCAGGATGAAGTATGGTGCTTCCCAGAGCATCATTAGCCTTTCAGTCAGGGTGGGCATCAGGTTTGTTTCATGAAATACTCTGAGGGAAACCAGCTGTCTCTCAACAAGGATTACTTCTCAGGTGGAAACATTCTTTATGTCTATAAAGAAGCTGACCAAGGAAATGGATTTAATATGATACAAGGCATATCAGGAATGACAAAAAGGAAATCAGCTGCTGTTCAAAACCTCCATATAAAATCTGCTGCATGGTACCCACATGATGCAAATGTGTGATTGTCATTGCATCTTTCAGTTGTGAGGAGAGCAGCTATGCATGGAACTTATTTTCACATCTCTACTAATTGGCACAGTGTTACACAATCAAGGATTTTTTTAATAGAAAAAACCTTAAAATTTTCATTTAAGCTTTAAGAATATGGGAAAACACAGAAAGCAACAATAATACACCCTTTTAAAATAAATATGAACTAATTAGCAACCTATTGAGGTAGCCAATCTGCTATTTAGATAATTCTTGTTTGAATAAATGTGACAGAGAAATGCCTGGTAGCAGTAGAAGCTCTTTAAGCTGTAATGTTGCATTCACTACCAGTACAGTTAGAACATGTTTCTTCCCATGTAATTAGGGATAGGTCTTTAATTGCAGTAGCTAATTTCTAAGGAAATGAGAAAACATAACATTTTACAACCTGAAAATATTGCAAACTTGTCCTTTTTCAGGACAAATAATACAATGTTTTCCTTTACCCTGTGTCTGCAGGTACAGCAAGAAGAGCATGAAGTCAGCTATATCTCTGGCACTTCATGGGAGAATAAGGCAGAGACCAAGAAAGGAGTCTCTCCCTTCACCTACCAATGCACTACACATTGCTAATTTTCAGGCTAACATCACAGTGTTTTGTGTCCCAGGCACTTACTGTGGTTATTAATCTCTAAAACCTTCACTTCAGTGTGAAAGAGGAAAGGCAACTAAGCTGAGTATGGAGACTAGTTTTCGTGTGCAGATCTTTCCTCTCCTGCACCTCCATGTGGCTCTCCCTCTGAATATGCCAGTCTGCTTTGATTACCATCATTTTTCAAGAGCAAGAGAGTAAATATTAAGAAAGAAGAGGGTGGAAAACATGGTTTAACATATTCTGTTTCAGCTAGCTCTGGAGTATGAATGCTCTGTAGAAGTCCTAGAGAGAAACTCCTACTTATTATAATTGAATGACAATTTTATTTAATGATAATAGGTGGTCTCTAGCAACTCATGGATCCTACTGATTCATCCAGAGCAGGAAAAACCTCTACATATGCCCCTGCCTACACATACACTTACTAGACATCGGAGAATCAGCTCTGAGGGTTTTGGAGGAGGTGACAAGGAAATTGAAACTTGAAATATTGTTAATCAAATGCTGACAATGGGAAAAGATAATTACAGAGCATTGAGCTAATGAAGAAAATTTCAAATGCATTCACAGGTCAAAAATGCATAGTCTCCTGTTTTACTTCAGCTAAACTGATTTTCCATAGCAGAGGAAAACAAACTTGCATCCATAAAGGACAGCTGTGGAAGGATGTTATGCTGCAGTATTTAAAAGCAGACCTGCTATAAAAGGGCAGAATGGTTACACACCACCATCCACACTGAAGACCTCTAAATTCAAGGTTGATTACTGTTACCTGTCTTTGGCATGCTGATATGTTATATAAATAAAACCTAGTAACATTTCTGGAGATATATTGACTCAGTATCTGAAGAAATCTTTCCGATATTGAGTGGGGTAATTTTTTTCTCAACAGAGAACCTTAAAAGACTCTCTTTACTCAGATACCTCCCCCCAGAGCTTTTTTTTTTTTTGTTTTGGTGGATTTTTAACATGCATTAAGTTTCAGAGCCACAAAGCCTCTCCCTGTCAAAGCCACTCAGATTAAACCACAACACCAGGCAGTAAATGGTCCTTCAGTGAAAAGCTCTCTCAGGCTAGTCACAAGAATAAAGCAGGCTTGAGAACACCACAAAGGGTTTGTTGGGTATTTTAACAGTACTAGATGTAGATGAGGAAATTATAGTGCTGTATTATATGAGAAGGCAGTGTGGATTTCTGCAGCATTCATTTGCTCTGTGACTGACAGTTCCTGTGTAACTGGGGGACGGCAGGAGAGGTGGGAAGTGAGAAGACCACAAACTAATGAGATGCTCGTGGCTGTGATGGGTATCAGGAGAAGTCATGAAGGTAACTAGCAGTCAGGGAATTTTACTATCAAATGAGACAGTAATTATAAAACAGATGTTATAGAAAACATGGAAGGTAGAAACCCAGACATGATGATAAGCATAAAAGAGTGTTCCTCTGAAAAAGAGGGGGAGTTTAATTAGTAACCAGAGGAAGCACAGATTAATTTAATTTGTGAGTAGGTGGAAGTACCACAGAAGTGTGCTGAGGAAGTAGTTTGATTCAAGTGACAGAGATTTGAAAGATACATGCCATATTTTAATATGGAGGTATTAATTGGAAACAAATAGTAGCCTCTCCCTTCAATGTAACACTTCCAGAAAAATAACCTGAAACGTTGTATCAGATGACATGAAAATAGATATTAGGTCAATCTTATACACTGTTTGGAAAAACTAAATACTACTTTACTAGCCTGTCTAGCAAATACAATTAAATAACAAAACCAACATCATAAACCACGAATTTATTGGAAACATACACTGAAAACCTCTGTTGATCTCCCTTTGAGGAAAGAAACATCAACTCACAGTAAAACTTTTTTTGAAAAGTATTAAGTAAGACAACTGTTTTAAGAATCAGCATCCACAAAATAACATTGCCTATTATTGACTATTTGGACAGAGAACTAATGATAAGCCCCATGCAGCACTACCAGCATTCTTAGGGGCCGCTAGGGAACAAACTTGAAATTTCTATAGCTACCCGTTTTGTTATTAAAAATGAAATTTGCGTTTAAACATGCTGGTTGCATTTGTCATTCCTCCTCCTTTGCAGTATTTTTGCACTGATCTGTTTTTAAAGGAACACATTCATCCAGTGAATTTCATTTTCACATAACTTTGTTTATAAACTGTACATTAATCCCAAATAATGTGACCCAAAAATGAAAACTGAAAACCAATACCTTCTACTAAAATCTTAATCTCACACTTCCAGTAAAGGAAGTGGCCTGGCTTAAGTACAAAGTACTAGATTATTTTGGTTTGGTGTCCCCACTGGAGAGAACTTTGGAAATACGAAAAAGAGAAAAAGAGGACAGCAGAAGTGCTGTTTTGCGGATTAAGAAATTTAATCTATTCAGTCTATCAAAGGGGAGACTGAGAAGCAATTTGATCACTGTGCACCAGTGCTTCCATTCAGTGAAAATGTTTAATGGCAGGGGACTTGCTGACTATGTTGTTGATAAGGTAAGAAAATTAACTTTGCTATACACTAGAGCTAAATACATTGAAGCTTGAAAAATGGTGCAGTCCCCCAGCAGCCAGGGGTTGATTGAACATTTCAGTCAGGGAGGCAACATCACAGGTTTGGAGCACAGCTACAGCTGCTAAGTTTTCATATTTTGTCCCATTTGAGTTCAAGATTTAAAATATCAGTTTGATTTCAGAAGTTTCTCAAACCTATTTCAATTTTGAGCTGTAGTAATGCCACTGATCAAAGGCTACATGTTTGTAAATGGGGCAGATTTACGACCATAGTGGGAGAAAAGTTATTCTTCTTTAAAGGTAGAAAACATACCAGAACAAAGCCTTTTTTGGAAACTAGGCCGAGAGGATGAGGCAAGGAAAACTGCATCATCTCAATGATATCCTTGTGTTCACATTAGGACCATAACTCTAATAAAATATTTAGCTTCTGTGCTTTAGCCTGATAACCGAAAGTTCAGGGGAAAACATTTACTTCAAGGAAGATGGCCAGCCTCTTGGAGATCTGTGTGATCTTTCTTATTTTAGGCTTATTTATGCTTCCTTAGCATAAGTAGATCTCTCTCTGTCATCAATCCTTGTGTCATAGAATTCACATGTTTTCAGAAATGAAGGATTTGAAAAAACAAAAATCTTTGACAAAATGAAGACCAGCTAAGGGGAAAAAAATTGCAATATACGATACAATATGCTCCCACAACACATATGAACACCTACCATTTCCTTTCCTCCCGTGCCCATTGTAAGAGTTCAGACTGTTTCTAATGTATATCTGCTCTTAACCAGTTTAATAACAGCAGCAAGAGATCTGTCCTCAATCAGACATTTCCTTGCATTCATGAACCAGAGAAGCTGGGGACCTTCATTGTTGTTAATGTGGATGATCAATAAGATCTTGGCTATTTTGGCTAGCTGAGATACTCTTTTTCCCCTACAGCTACAGGGAAATAGGAACAGGTGACCTCAAAATATTCTGAAAGTAAACACTTTATTTCTTACTCTATGATACCACTTTTGAGGGTATGCCAGAATATGTCAAATTCCATGGTGAATATTTCCAAAATATAAGTTCATTTATCAGCGTCTTTACTGGTGGAAGCAAGGACTGGAAATACTTTTCTGGGAGAAAAGTAAGTCTTGTATTCTCTTCGCTGTTTTCCCTCATTATGTAATACCCACTGAGTTTGCAAGAAAATATGTATTCATCATCTCCTCAAATATATTTTACAGTTTACTGAACTCTAATGAATAATGCTGAAACTATGCATGCTCTGCTACTCAAACGAATTTCAGGTGGCTTTTTTTTAAAGCTACCCGCATACTGAGGACTGCTTCCCAAGTTAATGCCTCATTAACTCAAGGCGTTAAAACCCCAACAAAACAACAACAACAAATTTATGGTAAATACAAGATCCATAATTACATAGATTTCATACACTACGTTTAACTGATCTGGGAGAAAATACAACCTTAAAATGTTTTCGTGGACTATCCTTTCCCTTTAACTCTTCTTATACCTACACATTTTTGGTTGAATTAATTTTGAATGGAGATGAACCAGACATTTGAAAAGGTATTTATCTGGGCTCAGGATAGAGAAAAAAGAGGTCTAGTTATTTTATGCAGGCAAAGCCAGAATAGTGCCAAACTCCATACAAAAATATCTCATTTGTCCCCACCACAAATTGAATAAGAAGGCCTCCAGTAATGTTTGTAGACTGATCTTTAGTTTAATGACACTGAAGCTTATAAGATATGAAAAGACTGCTTCTTATTTGGTTAGGTGAGATGTGAGCTACTCTTGTTGCATTTGTCAAGTGTTTGGAGTATTTTAGCCAGAATAAATTGATGGCAGAAAATAGATTTGAGAATGGTTCTGAACGGACACAATGGTGGGTGAGGCAGCCTGTGGGAAATATCAGGGGCTAGGACATGCCTCTGCACTGATAGGCAAGGAGAAAAGATACATCCAAAGAAACAGAGCATTTACTGACTTTATAACTGAGATGACCACATGGAAATTGTAAAAAGAGCAACTCATATTTGACAATGGAAAACAAATCCATTGAACTGCCTGCCATTTTCTTCGTTCTATTCTCTCACAAATGCACATGAAGTAAACTAACACCTCCTTTCTTATCTCCTAGCTCAGCTCCCCAGGCAGAGAAGGCAGGACTCCTTGCCTAGCAAGGCTGATCTTTCCCAGCAGATGGAGAAGTATGCCTACCTGGAGCACTTCCTTTGGCCATATCCCAGATTCCACAAATCTACATCTCTCTGCATTCCTGAGCCAAAGCGTGCTCAGGGCAGGCACCAGTATTGTGTTATTTGCAGTATGACTTGGGATGGCAGCTGCAAGGAGAGCAGCAATGCCAAGAGAAATCTCCATGTCTGACAAGAACAATGAGTACCCTGCAATGAAGCACAGTGACAACCTGTGCTAGACATAGCTCTTCTTTTGTTCATAGATCAGGTAAAGCCCACAGGGACTTTGAAAGAAGGGAGAAAGATAACCTAAGAAATTATTTCAGGGTCTGTGCATCTAGTCCCAGGACTAACAGAGATTACATAGGATAGCTATATGTTAACAGATTCTCTTACTTCTTAGGCTTTTCTGCTTCCAGGAAATCTGGATAAAACAGTCTCTCTTTATACTACTCTGTTCCCATTTCCTGCCATAACCAGGAAGTAGAGAGAATGATTTATTTCTTTGGAAAAATCTTCTAAGCAAACAAACAAAAACAACAAACTCTAAAGTAACTGTTGATTCTGTTTCAGATTTTTCTCACAAAACAACCTTACAATTCTTTGCGTAAAAATAAAATATATTTACTTCACATGGGTTTTATATGCCTTGAGTGAAAATAAACAAACAAAAAGCATTCCAGCAACAGCAAAGCCAAGGAAGTGAGTATTCCAAAAGATGCATATTTCTGAGTGGATTTCCTCATGTTTGCTAACAGATGAATGCTGACCCTTTCTCTTCCATAAGAATGTTAACAGAGTTTCTCTCCATCACACAGCTGCCATTTTCTGTGCCATTTGCAGGAATGTAATTTTTTTCAAGACCTCTTCCCCATGCCAAATGCCACTAGAATTGACCAGTGGTTCAAAAATTAATTGCAACAGTCTGACAGGCACGCAGAAAGGGAACATGAGTCCAAAAGCCTAATTTCCTTAGGAAAACAAACAAAAAAACCAGTTAAATTTAATTTAGACACTTGAGGAAAAATATATGATCTTGTGTAAAAGAAGACTAGGAACAAAACAGAAAAGCATTTCGAGAGTACTTAATGTTTAACCTGGTAGCTGAAATGGACATACAACTGTGAGCCTCAAAACATGAAGTTTGCACCTTTGAGAGCTGCCTATTCCACCCACACAAGCGAAGTATTGCTGGTTATCGACTCCATTAACCACAAATCCAGATTGTGAATAAAACGCCATTCTTGATGTGATGGCAGCTGCTACTGAGCTTTAAAAAAGAGGGATTAGAGGGGGACTGCAATCATGGTAATGTAAGAACTCTATTAAGGACAACACGCACTTACTGCCAGTGCTTAACTAAATTGCAAAATATGCCTTATGCTTGGAAATAGCTCCATCTCCTGTTCTGCACACAGAAGTCCTCAATTTAAACAAACGAGTAAGAAAAACCCACTCCACAGCTGCTCTTTAAAAGTCTTCAAAGAGAAAATAAAATTGAAGCTTATGTCTATAAAACTAAATCCTTCTCATATACACATTTAAATACCCCTTTTATCTTGCTGGGATGGAGCATTAGCAAAAAAATACTCATGTAGCTGCTAAAAGAAATGCTCCTGTTAAATGTTTCTATTTGTCAAAGCACCTTAAGAAATGATGATGTGTGATGTTCTCAGCTCCTCTTAAAAAATATCATATGGTTGGTACATAAATCTGTTCTATGTACTGCACAACAGGCTTTGTTCACAATTTTGGAGCATGCTTTAAAGCTTTTGCTCCACAATGTGTTCCAACTTGGTTGTTTTTCCAACCTCCCCAGTGATATAGTTATCTCACTGGATGGTCAGATGAAGCCGGTAGGAGTTGTCATAAATCTAATTCCAAAGTTTTCCCTTGAGGTGAAGCAAAAAGAGTTGGGAAACTGGGGTACAATACTCCCTCTCTTCCCAGTATATTTTTTTACACTAGCAAGTAGGGAGAGCTCTGCTACCCATCCAGCAGCCTGTGCTATATCAATAACAAGATTGGCACAGAAGCCATGCAGGATATTATCATCTCATTCTTCTACCAATTCACTGGCCTAAGAGGACTTGTCCTGCCACTGAGAGCAGTGGGGAAATTCTCCTTCTACCCATCCAGGAAGGCAGAAAGGAGTTTCCATCCACAGCTCCATCAGGGAAGATAAAGCAAGCATTTCTAGACAAGACTAATTGACCATCTACTTGCAGGAGTGTGAAGGTGAAAGACAAACCATATGCAGCATTCAAAACAATGACAGCAAACTGAGATTGTTCCAAAGGAACAAAGGGACAAAACTGTGCATTACAGAATGACACATCAACTGAGTTGGCTCAGAATGATTCTTAATTAAGAAATTTTAAAGCTGCACCTTTCCTTGAACAAGGCAGTATTTTGCAGTGCAGCAAAACCAAATGGAGAAGGAAAACTCAATCTTGCTTATATTTCTGTGCTGTGAAGCCATCAGATGCGTCATTCTTTGCAGTGAAGGTATTTGCATGGAATTATGACCCTGTTCCCATTCAGTACAAACTCTGCACTCTGGTGCCTGTCAGATATCTACACTTCCAGAGCCCTAGGTAACAACCAAGACTTTCAAATATTGAAAGAAGTAAATTTACACAAGTAACCTTTTATTGAAGTCTATTAATAAAGGAATAGCTATTTTGGCTCTGTACCTCAACACTTATATTTGTCTGCTTATTGAAAAAATGTAAGAGTAAATACAACTTCCTCTAAGCATGTGGGACCAAACATAGTTAACACCTAACCACAGAGGAGCACAAATCGCAGGAGATACTTGACTTCCAAGATCACAGTGAAAGGTTTCACAGCTGTTGAATAGCTTCTTTTGCTACTTAGGTACTAACTACCTTTCTCATTTGCCATTTACAGCCTCCTTGGATGTCTACATTTAACCAATACCAGAAAAACATAGCATTCAAATAGAAGGCAGATTACTTATGAATGGGAGAAGTTGGCAGAGGTTGGCAGAAAGAAAAGAGGCCCTAAAGGTTTAATTTATTTGTCCATAAATTGCAATGGAGATGGAGGCATTTCAGTCATTCTATGCCACTCCACCAGCTTGCTGGCAAAGGCAAGAACACTTATGCTGAGTGTCTTAAATCTTTCAAGAGAGGCAAGAAGTGCACTGCTTGCACTTGCAACCAAGTATTGCCCTGCTGGGAGTTCGTACCCTCTTGAGGAACTCTGTCTCAAGATACAGTCTGTTTGCTGGACAAGGGGTAGGCTTCTCATCTTCTCCTGGGAGTAATACAGGCTGAAACCCTGCTTGCACCCTTACAGCACTCATACTAATGTTCTGTATGTAGCATGGAATCGTATATATATGGGATACAAAGAGTCTGTTCTTTACCTTTCTGTAAGGCTCAGTGCAGTTGTCAGTCTATTATTTCACGTTAGATGTATTAGCAAGATAAGAATTCAACTCTGCAGAGCTAGGAGGTATGCAATTATCATATATAATATAAACTTTGACATTGAAAATAGTTAAGACTATATCATAGCCTGGGAAGGTAAAAACCACTACCATCTACTTTTAAATGCCTAACACCCAGCACAAGGCTGGTGGATCTGGATGGAGCACCTGTCAAGTATGTGCCCTCTGAAAATAAATGAAAACTCAGCACTTTTGATCACCCACACGTAAAACTGCAGTACTGGTTTACTGTATTCCACTGCAGAAAGTAACATTTCTCCTCACTATCTTTTCACTGCAAGTATCAGTCTTCTCAGCTAAGAACTCCTCAGCACGGAAATCAAAGCAGTAGAATAGCAATTTATGGGCAATTACCTATTCCCATAGGCTTGTGAAGGAGGACCTTGGCATGTGTTGCCTACCTTAGCCTGTGCCATTCCAGATGTTACAGGGCTGGCAGGATGTCTCCACAGTGGGAGCTAGTCTCAATCCAAGTATCACTGCCCAAGATCTCTGAGAGCAAAATTGATTTAAGGGCTGGATTTAGAGTGGATTAAAGGAGAAGGAAATTTTAGCAGCTCCTGACATCTTCCTCTAAGAGTGCTGTAACAAAAGAAACAGTTGTACGAGAATTTCCTCAAAGCAAAAAGCATTGCAGCACATTAAGCAAAACAATGTATAAAATTAGGCCTCTATAGAAGAGCAGCATGGCCTGTCTGGGCTCCTTTCTGTTGAGGCATTGGTTTTCATATAATTTTGATGTCTCTTTTGGAAGACAGCAAGGCCAAACAAAGGCCAGTCAGGGATAAATCCAGGGAGAGGGGAAAGAAAAGGGCTGCAGTTACCTTGCTTATTAGTATTTCCCAGAACAGCACACAGAGTTGTATTGCAGGAGAAGGAGGTCTGTCTCCTGTGTGGTACAGCCTATGCCAAAGCAGAATAGGCAGATGTCAGGCTGAGCTCTTCACTCTGGCATCATCACATTGAGCTCTAACAAGGTTTCTTCTAGTGTCTCCAGAATGCAGTAGAGTCAAGGTCTTGTCCAAGGGGCTCACCTCACCTCTCCCACATTGACTGCATTGCAGTGTGTTTTGCTGTTCCAAAAGGAATTCTGAGCTTTTGTCAGAGAAACTAACCCAAGATTTAACAGCTTGAGCTATAGTTCCTTGTTCACATGCTCCCTATGAGATTTTGGGTAAGTTGCTTTATGCCTTTGGCTTTATCCTCTACTGTGATAATTTGCATTTACTTTCTCTGCCCAAAAGCTGGCCAAGCAGCAAGCAGACCTGACCTCTATATTGCTGCTTCAGAGCATGCAGAGCACCAAACTGGCTGTGCACAAAAATCCCCCGAAGTGACAGTGTGCTCCTTAGATCAATCCTGTAACAATACCCCTGCTGATTACCTGTGCCTCTTCCTGGGTAGATCACTCAGTTCCAGTAGGTGAAGCCTTCACTATATAACAGTTATTCTTCAACAGTTACTCTTCAGCAGGTGATATTTTGAGAGCTGCTATTAAGAGATGGTGTATGAAGCAGAGCAAGAGAACAGATACTTTGAATGACAGATCAGAATACACAGGGGTACAGCCCTATTCTGAAATTGTGGTGAAAATGCTCTCACCTACAGAAATGACAATTCTTGCAGCTTCAGGTTTTTAAATATGAAATATATATATATTAGAAGTAGAGTTGGTTAAGTAGTTCAAATAGCTAAACTCTCCAGTGTACAAGGGTATCTTTTTAGATAATGAGGCATTTCTCCATTTTCCAAAAGGTTAAAGACAGACTCTGTAAATTCTGCATCTAGCAGCCCAGAGGGGCTTTTCCTAATGGCCCCCACAGACATCATTTCATTTTCTGGAATGCATCAGGATCAGTTAATGCTGATGAAGTGCAAGGTTTTGTGTTCAGAATAAAAGTAGGAGCAGGTGAGGCTTCATGACTTGAAACTGCAAAACAGCTTTTCTGCAAATAAGCTGCAGGAAGGGAGAAGAAAAAAGAAATTAACTGTCAATAACAACAATGACACGAGAAAATAACTACTACAAAACAATCACTGAGAGAGGACTGTACAAGGTCATCTTCATACTCTGCATTGCATAAAAGTTGATCCCTGCAAACCAGACTCCCTGGGCCAACCTGTGTTTCACAGAGCAGGTGGCAATGCTGCCCTTTAGGTACTGGCAAGCCAGAGGACTTGTCCCTCAGCCATCTGGAACTCTGTCAGCACACACTCATGCTGGAAACAAAAATGCACAAAGATTTGCATGACTGATTTTCTGCTCCTTGCTCTGGCGAGGACAGCAGAGAGGAGCAGCCTTGATCTGCTGACCACTTGTGACAAGAATTTACTTGGCAACAGACTGTAAGGTGGCCAGATGAAACCAGTTGTCTGTCAGCTGTGAATCTGCAGCCAGCCATTGCATGAAAAGGTAAAAATCAAAAGGGAGGAAAAGAAAGAAAGAAAGAAAGAAAGAAAGCAAAAAACACAACCAACCAACCAAAAAAAATCCACAAAATAAAAAAAGTCAAAGAAAGGACAGAGAAAGAACAGTACTAGCTGTTCTGCAGATTTATTTTTCCTTACAACAACAGAGGGCAGCAATCCTCCATGCTGTCCACAATCCTGGCCTGCTCCAACGTGATACCCTGGAGGTGCTCAGCTCTCCCTCCAGCAAAAAGCAGCAATTTTATTTTTAGGGAACAACACATTTTTATATGTCCTACCTTACCAGAAGCAAGAGGCAAGAGGAATAATGGTGGCTTCAGGCAGTAAAACAGACACCACTTCTCCCTTGTTAAATGATGATTTTTTTTTCAGGTGAAAATGCGGAACTATTTTTATACAGGCATACATTCACAGAAAAGCAATTAACGAAAAGAACCCACACCAGCCCTCTACGCAGGTTTTGAGGTCTGCTGAAGTAGCCATCTTCTACCATAGGACACAGAGGTTCTTTCTGCTCTACTTTCTCTAGGCACTGAGCCTCCTAAGAGGGCTCTGCAGGCTCCCAGTGTTATACATAAGTTGGGAATAGTTATACTGTTAATAAGTTAATTAAATTGTAATAAAAAGTTAATTTGTAATAGATAAATAAGTAACCTTTATGATTGTTAAAAGGATTGTAGTTATTAAATTGCAATGAACTGTAAAAACCTCCTAAAANCTTCTCCCACCCAAGGACATCGAGGGACAGCTCCAGCCGCCCGGAGAAGACCCAGCGCCGGCACCAAACACCAGGGATGGGCGCTGCCCGGGGAGCTCCTGCTCTGCCTCCCGCAGACACCGGCGTGTGCTTGTCCTGCGACCCCCTTGCTTCAGGCTGTACAATAAAATCTGCTGAAATCACTGCATTTGGGAGTTCGCCTCCCGTTTTTAACACCTGCATGAAGGACCACACTACTGCCAAGAGCACCAGGCACACTGTCAGCTGCAGACCACAGAAATTCCACATTGCCCTAGCTGATCTCTTCTATCTTGAGCCCATTTTGGCCCGCTAAGGGGAATCCAAGCACTGGACTCAAAATGCCATTAGGATGGAACAAGGGACAAGACACTACATTGTGAAAGTCTTTAGGATTTATGAAAGAAGCAGCAGATAAGGCTTGACCATTCATGGTGTAATTTTTGACACATAGCCCACCTTGAAGAAAGTCTCTCAAGTGTTTAATTTATTGATCTGGAGACAAAAGCAGCATCAGGTCGTGTTGAAAATTGAATCTGGTGATGATGAAAAAAAAATAAGGGAAAGGGCAATAAATCCAGACAGATGTCCTACAGCCCCTCTGTTTAGAGGCATTCTGGCACAAGTGTGAGCACCTCCTACACTGCAGATCAGGCTGTCCCCTGTAAGATGCACCTGGGGCCAGGGAGCAGGAAAACAACAACCCTGTGAAGTGCAGAAGGGCAATGTGTATTCCCACATTTGCTATGTAAAGCCACAGTCCACCTAAACAATCAGTGCATCAAAATAAATACATTGGACAGTCCCCATTTCAGAGAAGAGTCTTTATATTAATTATGTAAAGGCTGTGGAGATTATGTGCCTTGTCCAAAGCCAAAAGGACAACACCAGGAACAAAACCTGCACCTCCAGACTCCCTGGGGCTAATGCTATACTGCCACGTCCACTGTCCAAGAGCTTTATCTCTAAGCCATGACAGGATAATCAAATATTTCCTGCTCAAAGCATAGGCCATATCTCAGAGAATTTTTGTGACTCAGATGCACCAAAGAGATTGACTCTGAGTGGCAGGTCCATAAAAAAAAGTATTTTACATTAGCTCATGTTAGCCCCCCAGCTCTGATATTGAAGAAAATATTAAATGACAACAGTCTGGATCTTGGTTTCAGCAACATTAACATTTCCTCTGTAAGCTCCAGAAAGTAGTCACAAATGCAGTCAACCCCTGCCATTGTCAGGTGCTCAAGTTCTAGCTCAAGGAAAAGAGGTTAAACACATGCTCCTTGGAAAAGAAGGATTCATTTTGATTCAAAGTGGCAGAGGGACTGAGACTCACAATGAGCTCAGAAAAGAAAAACACAGCTCATGATCCCATGTTGCATAAAGAGATCAGTAGCTGCTGAATTATACATATATAATTTATGCTGCTGAATCAGCCATGTACCAAAGTTGCAGTTTTAACTATTAATGCAAATGTAAAAAAACCCCCACATTTAAACAAAATACAAGTATGTACAAACTATACCAGTCACTGAGTAAACAGATGATTTGGGCAAAGGTCTGAAGTGGTCAGAATTATTGGGTCCTATAGTTTTTACTGACAGGAATTTTACTTTTAATCAGCCAAAGTTTTGTTGAAATAAATGTTGTAGCTGTTTTCATTTTTCAGTTAGCAAGCTAGTTATGAATAAATAAGGAAGGTGCCATAAATTTAAAAATGTATTCAACATTTCTCCCTTGGAAGCCTCAGAGGGTGAACATACAGCTCTACTTGTCTGTTCACCTCACACTTAAAAACATTGTGCCAGAATACAAAGATTAGAGTGGTGACCAAAGTACATCTATACCCTCCCATCCCACCTTCCCCTTGCCAAAGACTTAAAATGGCAATGGAAACTACCATTTATTCACATTGCCTTCAGAAGATTAAAAGTGTGCCGAAAACTTTCAATGTTGAAATCAAGCAACTACACAGAAAACACGTGATTTTTTCTCCCAATCAAGTCTACACTTTCAGATTTTATTGAATCTAGGTTTTCAATGAAAGTGCAAGAAATGTTTTTGTAAGGAAAGAGTATTTATTTTCTATAGATTTTTATTTTTATTATCTGCTTGACGAGAAAAATTCTGCCTATCTCTGCCAGACAAGGGGTGCCAGTACAGTGTGTTCCCATTTGTAGCTGGACAGTCTGGTTGAATATTATGGCAGTCATACCCCAAACACTTCCTTTCTTGCTATTTCGAGACATTAGAGGAAACCCACCATTGCAGTTGTTCATAACCAGTGGCTGATCTGAGCACTGTGTACTCTGCATATCATGGGAGGGGAACACATAGGAGCAGGAGAGTACCAGCTGTTTTCCTGGAACCCACACAAGGGCCTCTCCAAATAGTCTGACAGCTCTGCAGGATCAGGTATGGGATCTTTTTGTTCCTGCTCTCTGTATCAGCTGGCACAAAACCTTAATCTGACCATTGTATCAACGTAGAAATGCAAAATCTAGAGTCTTCATGTTCAACCTCACTCTTGACCATGAATTACAACTCAACATTGATTAGAACAGCAAAATACTATTTCCAAAAATTATGCCCATATCTATAAATACAGAAAAAATATTTTTAACAGAATGTATTCTTATACTGAGGACATAAACAACCTGATAATAAAGGTTGAGATTTCCCCTTATAAACAAATTTTTAAGCCAGTTATTTGAAGATGTTTCACCATTTAATTCTGGACAACAGAGTCTGGCCCTCCTATAGGAAGTCCAAGGCAGTTTTTCAAGCTGGCTGTCTGTTTCTGTGCATGTCACAAGCCAGATTAGTGAGGGCCAGAGCATTCAGTTTCCACAATCCACAGGCTTTGCAAGAGTTTGTTATATTATTCTGGCAAAACTCTATAGCAGTTCAGGATATGTCCTGATCAGAAGGATAAAGACTGTTTGAACACAACACCCAGGTTGGGGCCCAGTTCTTTGTGGCAAGGAAATATATTTCTATATTAAGAAAGAAGTCTATATTTCTATATTAAGTTAATATTAAGTTAATATTTCTATATTAAGAAGGAGGGGATATGAAAGACCACCCAATGATGTCATTGGGGAGAAGGACTGAAAGTTTAACGTAAGTACTGTTATCATTACTATTAGCACAATAGCAAATTGATTTGTGGCGTTGCCACATACAATGAAGAGTGTCAAAACAGTCTGGGGGAAAAAAAAATTTCTCAGGAGCAGGCACACCCGTAGCTTCTAAAACCAACGGTGGAACTGAGAGGACAAGCCCTCACAGTGCAGGAGTGGCAGGACATCCCTGACAGCAGAAGGATCTCTAGAGCTGCCTGCAGACAGGACACAGAGCTTGCTGTCAGAAGCAGGGTGGGGCAGGTTGAGTGGATCCACAGTCATGACCTCTGCCAGCAGCACTGAAGGCCTTTAGCTCCACAACATCACACCCAGGAAAGGCTCGGGCTGCGGCCGAAATCTCCGCACTGGGGGCCATCCCTGACCTTTTCCCAGCCACCATTCCTGCACCACTCCACTGCTGAGGATCAACAGGGGAGCAGGGGACAGCTCTCAGTCAGAGATATAGCAGCAGAGCTATGCTCTGCCAGTGTGCCTGTTATCAGCAGGGACAAGGAGAGATGAGCAAAAGCCTCGACCTACCCTAATTATGGGAAACATTCATTCTTCTAGCCAAACAAATGTGTGGAGTTGATGAAAGCCTCTCTTTAAGATCGAAAATATGGGATACTACATTTCAGGATACAATACCAAACAATATTTTCACAGACTACCATCTTTCCTTCCATATGATTTTTAATGGCTTTTCATTTTTTTATTTTAAATTTGAAACAGGTTTTTTTTCTTAAGGTCAAAAGCACTCAGCTTACTCAGCTATTTTTAGCCGTGCTGGACAGATTCATTGAATTATTCCATGAATTATTCATAGCGCCAAGAAACAACTTGGACATTCGTATGATATTTGAAGACAATGACAGCTTCTTACATTTTTGCTCTGCAACTGCAAGTCCAGGCTCCAGCAAGAGTGTCAAAGGTTTGTCCAGGGAGGCCAGAAATGAACCTGTTTTCCCTTGTGCTCAAGTGCTAGACAAAAAGTGAAAATCAGTAGGGCCTATTACAATAGAGACAAAATATCCTGTTGCAGGATCTTTTTAATTTTATTATGATTTATTGTGTCACTCTTACCTGACATAAGTTTTTATTTTTGTGTTTTCTGGGCTTAAAATAAAGCCGCGGCTACCAAAGCAGACAAAAGGTCCTCAGAGCAGAGAAAGGAACAGCAGAAAGGAAATTGCTGCTGATTGTTCTGGAAATATCCTTCACCCAACTTTCTAATTACACACTCCGTTGATCACGTATAATTATGATCTAAAAAGAAATTCTACACCCTAGCAATTTAGCTGGTGTTTCTTTTTTAAAGTCAACCATTTCCACTCTAATGAACCTCAGTATGAAGAAGCAAAACCTTGCTGCTTGGAGGGAAAGGCTACAGACATGAAAATGAGTGCTTGCTGTCTCATTAACATTTTACTTGTTTGGCTAGGAGTCCTTTTGTTACAGGAAGCTAAGTGGTTTAATGGCCAACTCTCCTGAATCTGTAATAATATCCAATATGCGTGTGAGTGATTTCTGCTTTTAAGCCACTGAGCCTCTAAATAATCTCCACTAAAGCTAATGTATCCACAGTCAATGTGCAGCACTAGCTAAAATTCAAGTAATTGCTGCCTTGACCAGCTCCACAGCACAACTCTAAACCTGTCATTTGGTAGCTGTTAATATTTATAACTGGATGGATCCAACCTGTCAGATATGGTCTTCCTGAAAGCAAGTGCATGTCTGGAGCTGAAATTTTGTTTCCAGTCAGTAAAAAGTTAATGCCAGGCTGAGATGCCCCAACACAGATCTAAGCCCACAGGAACCACAAAAGAGAGATTCCCTGCACATATGGAACAATGACACATAGATATTTCAGTTCTTCAAGAAAACTAAAGCCTAGGTTTACACATCCTTTAAAGAAGAGTTGTAGGAGACCACAAGGAGTACTAAGCACTAAAACCTACATTTAATACAATTCTGTGAAGTTAATGTAGTAGATATTTAATTGAAAAAAAAATTACAGTTAAAACTCCTAGCATAGTGGGATCCTTCGTGACTGCAAAGCCAGCTGAAACTGCTGCTTCATGGCTCTAGAAATAATTCATGATATAAAACCAGGTCAAATATGAAAATGAAAAGAGAGCTACATCTCAGTGAGTGAACCTGTGTGAGAAATGTGCTTCTCCTGAGCCCTGCTCTCACCTTGTCAGTGGGCAATTAGTTCTAAACAAGAACAGATCAAATGTGGGTGAAAAGTGTTGAAGAAAAATGTGGCTACCCATCCTCTTCCACTGGTGATGAAAGCTGTAAAACAGGGTCTAAAGGGAGAGAACTTATACAAAGCAAAGAAAAGCATAGAAGTTAAAACTATATAAGCCAGTAATAATTATTTCTAAATAGGACTGTTACCTGTTCTCTCCATCCTTCCATAGAAACCAAGGCCAGTTTGTTTTTTTAAAAGCTCTTTCAGATATACATCATTAGATTTCAAAGACAAAAGCAACATGGGGTACATCTCCTCAGAGGCCAAGGCCAGTCATGCTCAGAGTTCCTAAGAGGGTGAGGGCTATCCACTACAAGAATCGTTAAAAATTTCCTACCAGCTTCAATGGTACTGGAACCCAAGTTTTCCTCAGAAGATTTAATTTTTGCAAGCCGTCTTATTCTAAGAAAGGAATAAAAGGATTTGTAGGAGAGAATAATTTTTGCTCACACTAGTGTACATTAGTTTATCTAATTTTCACTATTCCTTATGTTATTATCCCTTTGAAATCTTATTTCTGCTTCTTCTGTATCTATACTTCAGGGTCTCAAGACTCTTCTGTTTGAAAGTGTGACATTTTATGGAAACACAACATAAGACTGCCTGTCATGATAGATTCTTAACTGCTGAACTCAAACTTGCCTTCTGAGCTTTGGGTTGAAGTGAATGTTGATAGGTTACTAACACAAAAATATTGTCACTGTGAGAACATATTTAAGTCAATAAATCCTTATTCAAATAGCAGAGACTAGGTACCAGATTGGTTCCATGTACCTTTCCTATAGACAGGCCAGACATTTGAAACATTGAATGACCTTGTGTGGATTAATTCTAACAACAGCTGGGAAAATAAATAGTCTCACAGAGACCAAAGAAAATACTAACTAGGAGCCTGGGATTGTTTCCAGCAGTACCAACCAGCAGAAGCTGGGAGAAAAGGTAAAAAACTGATGAAAGAGAGTCAATTTGAGAAAGAAGCATGCCAATGTATGGCAGGTTTTGAGAGCATCAGCTGTTCAGAAAGGTTGCAAGGTTTGTATAAAAAGCAAATTTGAAAACTGTGTGTCAAAGTATAAGTTTTATTTAGTATCAACTTTTCAGTTTACCTTGTTTTATAAAAGTAAAAAATTAATAAAGAGCATTTTTCAAAATTTTGATTTTAGACATGCACAGGAGACTTGGCATTGTGGACAAAATCACACTGAGTGAATGCCAGAAGTGATGGCAAACATCAGCTACTGAAAAAAATCTTCCTCTGTGAATGTTAGTGCATCTTTTTTCCAGCCTTAGCCTGAGCCAAACACTCTTTTTATTATCCAGATAATTTTCTAAAGTCTCTCCTGATCTTCAAAAACAACTCTTAGAAAGATATTCCTCCAAGACAGACTGGGTAAGGGTCTCCTTCTGCATCTTGACCATCTCAAGAGTGAGATGAGAACTCAAGAGCGAGATATGCCTTGTTCCTAGCATGGGGCAAGAGTCTCTCTTGATACACACCCACCATAGCTAGATTAGAGTTTTGAATTTTTTTTTGCCAGATTATCCAGACCTTGTATTGTAGTTCAAGCAACAGGTCTGAAGATGTAAAAGAGTCCAGCACTACAGAACAAGAATGGAAAGTATATTCAAAGAGTGGGATGCAGTCTTCATCATTTGATTTCAGCTGTTTCCCTGACACATTAAGCAGCATCACATGAATATGATCTTACAAAACACTGCATGAGAATATAATTCTGATTCACCTTTTGTCTGTTGAGGGCCAGGAACCTCAATTTCAAAAGCCTGACTGCATAAAATTGTGCAGAAATCAGTAAACACATCCATAGCAGGCATGATATGAACTGTTTTCAGAGGCCAAGAATTTGTCATTCACAGCATATTGCCTCAAATAGATCACATAGGAAGGGTCCCAATGCTTAAAGACCTTCTATCACAGATATCCTACTACAGCATCCCAAATGGTTCCAGCATTTACATGCTCTAACAGAAATAGTTTTATCTTTTATCATTGTTTGCTACTGATATTGACTAATTTCAGATTTTGGTCTTTGGCTTATCTCTCAGAAAACTTCTTCTTGTGGGTCAAACCACACAAAGGTTGCAAAACTTAATCCTTCCCAGACTGAAATCCATAACTGGGAGTGAAATGCATTAGCTTCCCTACACAATAGATAGGAATAATCTCTTATCCCAGAATGATACATATTGCTATGCAATAGAAGGTTATTCAGGAGGAATTATGTAATACAGAGCTACACTTGCATCTCTGATATCTGGGTGCTAGTCACCTCTGTCTTTTGAGGATCTGTAACCCCACAGTTACCAGGAGAGGATCATCCCCCTAAAGGTAAAAGTCAGTGCCTTTTCTGTGGAAGGGCTATGGAGGATTCAGCCTTCTTCTAAAATAAATGCAAGAGTGGTGATAACTGGCTTCTAAATCAGTTCACTGACAGAGTGTTCACAAGGGAATCTGAAAACTCAAATTTAAATCCATTCAGGGAGCAGAGAAGAGAGGAAATTCACATTTGCAGCACATTTTCATCTTTGAAATATGTGCCCAAAAATGGTATATATGGAGACCTGTATTCCATTTTGTTTTCTCACTCCCTAGCCTTTCAATTCTTGAATGGTTTCCCGCAGAGTGGCAGTTTCAGAAACTAGACAAAAAGTGCTTCCCGTCATCAGAAACATCTCAGGATAGTCTTGTAATTATGGCACAGTTCTAGGAAATCAAATCACAGTGAACTTCAGTCCTGCACTTCCCAGGCGAGTGTAAGCTAATTAGGGAGTCACACTAACATGAACCTCCCTGCATTGAACATGAAGCCCAGTGCTGGGCCCTGTCACCTAGCATTCTTACACCTCTCGCCAGTGGTACCTCTGGGGAACAGACAGGGGTGGGATCAGACGTTGAGGGTGTTAGTCAGGCCAAGACATAGGCTAGGCATCACTCTCTTGCCAAGAGAGAGAGAATCCTGATCTGCAGTCCTAAGGAGACCTTAGAAGCTGAACAGGGAAAGTATCTGGGAAATACCGGCACTACAGCAGGTAAGAGGAAGGTTTACAAGAGTGTAGGTTTAGATGTAGATATCTGAACTCCACATGCATGCTGTATCAGGCATTTTAGTAGCTAGAGACTTTACAGGTTCCATAATCAAGTCATCTCTTTTCTCCTGGATTAGATAAATAGGCTGACTTCAGGTTTAGTCTTCTTTCTCATGCTCCATTCTTGAAGCTGTCTTTGAAATCCAAAATGTGTGAACTTACTGGGAAAAGAGAGGCACACTAGTTCCCCTGTAAAATACATAGCAGCAAAATCCGTAGAGGACACAATCACATTCCTCCAGATTTTTTGTTGCTTTTTCTTTTTTGGAGGTTTTTTGTTTCGGTTTGGTTTTTTGGTAGTAATTTTGTTTATAGCAGGATTTTCATGAGGCTGGAAAGGGGGACTGCAGGCATTTTTGGTGACTTTTTCCTCCCTTTGTACATACCTTTTTTTTTGTCAGAAATGAAGAAACCATGAAGGAATAGATACCACTACCTCTAAAAGTACATAAAAGGATATATCTGGGGGTTTCTAGCTAAAAATCAAATGGGAAGCCTTAAATATGTTCAGTGATGAGAAATCCATTAAGGATATTATGTCTTCTGAAGTATTTTGTCATTAACTTTGGTAAGATTTGCTATTTCTACGTTTTTTTGTGCCTTATGCAAGTAAAATGTGGTGATCCACAAGAGAAGCCAAGCCTACTTTTCTGCTAAGGCAATCAACTTAATGAATAATTAGTAGAAGAATATTAGTAACATTAATGCTTAATGAGTTAAATCCTCTTTGCATCATATCCTCTAGTTTCCCCAGTTTGCTAAATAAAAGTTTATTGTCTTAAATTAAAGGACATTTCTAAAATGAAATACAATAAAATTGAAAAGAAGAAAAAGTTAATCAAGATAATTAAAATGAAAAATTGTTAGAATCATTCACTTTCACCTGCATTTGCAGTATAGTTGGACTAAGAGTTTCTAATTAAACGAGAAAGTATGTGAAGTGCAGTTCAGCTGATTTGCATTTATGGAACTGGAAGAAAATATTACCTTATTAAAGTGAATTTCAAAGGAAATGTCATAGCACAGAGGTTGGCCTGACTTGACTTTTTAGTAGATTATGCAGTCCTTTATAAATTTGACTACATCAGAGAGCCAGCTCCTCTGTGGCTCTAAATCAGCATGGTCTCCCTGAAGTTAATGAAGCTACATCAATTTATGCCAGGTAAGCACTTGCCCACTAATAATTTGAATGTATATATTGCTGCACAGTGCAAAATTCAGCTACATGTACCACTGTGTACACCTGAGAAGGGGGCCGATGAAACACGGTGTACTGCTGCTGTGCCCAAATAATCAATTTAACCAAATTCTGCTGCTTGGACAAGGGCTGTAGCACACTGTCTGCCTCTGAGGATATATCCCTGCAGATACATACATGAAAACAAGCTAGGTGATATTTGCTGGCCTTGAGCACCACTGCTCACGGTGCTGTACACAACACTTGTTACAACTACCAATTACACCAATTGATGACAGACCTGAGCTGACCTCATATGCTCACAGCTGGGAAGGAGAAGGGGATTTTTTGCCACTGCATAGTGTGATGCACATTCTCCTTCACCCACATCCCCAGGTGGGATCTCTGTACTTTCTTGCCTGCACTCCCAACAGTGAGGTTAACACAACTGCATGGCTGCAGTAAAGACAGGGAAACCAAGCCCTGGTTCACTGTCAGGAAGCAACAGCTTGTTATTTCTTTACAAACATGAAGTAGCCAATGGCTAACCCTGTAATGCCTTTCTGCCCACATACATATCCCTGATGCAATTTGATTGAGGGTATTTAAGATATTTCATTCTGATTAGGTTAGTGTAAGACAAATCTCATATTTTAAACTCCTGAGGCAGGAGGAAAGATTCCAAGATTCGAATAATGTATTTCACCTCACAGATGGAGCCAAGAAGAACTCTTAACTATGGGCATCTGCTGCAAAATCACAGCTACATTTAGGTAATAAAAATGTAATAGTCGCTACCAGCAGAGTATTCACCATGTCTCTTTAAGAAGCCAGGATACAGTCTATTGAAGAAGCAAATGCTATTCCAGCTAATACTCTCTACAAAAGAATATGACCACTTCTGCCATTGCTTTGCTGGGGAAACCACAGCTGGTTTTGGGATACTTTCTTTGGCTACTGATTCAGCTGTCGAAATTGTGTTACATCAGAGACAACAAACACCTGCTGGCAGAGATAACAAGTCAACCCAATAGAAGAGATGCTTTGGAAAGAGAAGGCTCATTCATTTCAAGCACTGCTTCATTCACTGCAGCTACAGGCCTGAACTAACCTTGCAAAACTGTCAGGAAAACTTATCACACCAAGCATAAAATTAATTCTACAACTCACTGTCCACGATGATCCTTAATGGTGATGACAAGAAATACTAATGACATTCAGTTCATCTGCCAAGTTGATTGCTCAGACCAGATAAACAGCAACAGTTTTGTGGAACAGTTTCAGGTGGTAAACCCAAATTACAGATTCACCATAGCACCATTTCAACAAGGTAGTCACTCATTAGGGGCTGTTCAACCCAGTCTTTTTTTTAGCTGCCCCAGGGGTCAGCAGATGGCTAAACGGCCCAGAACACCCTCACTGTTAAACACACATGCCACCATGTCAAATGACCTTCTGGTCCTACTTGATTCCAAGTTCTTTAGTTTGGCTTCCTTTTATTTGTATTTTAAATCCTTCAGTTTATTGTTAACTATGGAATTATATATGTATTTGGAAAGTCCATTTCACAAAAACTACGTTTCTTTAATATTGCATATGCAAGAGCCTATAGTTATGTTGACTTTCTCTGCTACTTACCACAGGAACACTTTCAAATGATTTGAGAAACCTTCTTTAGATTAAAAACAATATTTAGTGCTACTAAACAGATTAATTACAAATAACATACAGCCACTATCACAAAATTTATTTATTAAAGTGAGGAAGGCAAAAAAGGTTCTCAGGTAGGTCACTTAGAAGCCATCCTCCCCCCAAAAATTGAGGAAGTGGCTGCAGGTAATGCTCCTTTTATCTGGCCAGCTGCGTCACTGCCATGCAGCAGTGCTGCAAGGGTGTGGAGAGGAGGACAGATAAACAAGGAGAAGCAAGAAAAAGAGGCCAAGGAAGAGACAGCAGAAGGTGTTGTGGTGGGTTTTTTAGTTTTACATGCCTAATCTGTACCCCTTTACCCTGTTTTATATTGTAAATGGTTTGCCCCTTATTCCCCCTGCAGTAAGTTCCACTGTCCCTTGTCTCTGTCTTTGTGATGGCCCCTCCCCTGATATCAACCCCTAATGTCTCAATCGTCCCTTACCCCTCCTTTCCCTCCAGAAACTCCTCCTCTCCGTCTTTCCCAGTTGGCATGTATCAATGTATTCCCTCCCCTGGGTGCTCCCTAGTGGGTAGATGTCAGTCACTCCACTGGAGGCACCTCCCCTTGTCCTTCCCCATTGGCCCTGAGAGTGTTCCCTCCCCTTGATCCTAAAGTCCTTATAAACCCCTGCCATTCCTTTGTCTTGCCTTTGATCCCTGATCTTTCCTAGTGGAATAAACGTTGCTAACCATCCCATCAAAGGCCTCCTCCTCTCTCCTTGCTCCCGCCTGGTGTGACTGCTGCTGCCTGCCTGGGGCTCCTGCTGCATTCGGGGCTTCCCCACCCTTGGTGTGGCCGAGCCTCCGGGCGGCTGTGGCCGCATCAATAAGGCTTCCTGCCTGGGCTGGGAACACACATCTTGACTTCTTCAGTCTCTCATTGCGTTACACACAGGTTGCATCTGACGCAGAATGTACCAGCACAGAGAAATTGTTATGGGAGGAGATCAGTACAGGACACATTTGTAGTTGTACTGGATGTTAGTAGTGAGGTGCCTGGCAGAGCAGGACAGGGAAGTGAAAGATACAGTCCTGTGAGCCTGGAGGAGGTGCCACAGGCCACAGCTTACTGAGGACTTGTCACCTGGCCAACACAGGCTTGACATATCTGGGGATGCCATAGGTGTGCAACACAAGTCTCCAGACACTACAATGGGTGCTTGAAGATAGAGGTCACAAAAAATAATTGTCATCAGGGCTAGAGAAACTTTCTATGAAGAGGCAGATTTTTCAATCATGTAGGTTTTCACAGCTGGCCATTAAATCTGCGATTACAGTGCTCTGACAACATCTTTACATATGCCCTTAGTGTCTATCAAAGCTACATGAAATGACTGTACTACCACTGCTAAAAAAAGAAAAAATACCAAAAAGGCCCAATTTCCCAAAGCTCCCAGCACCTGAGGTACTCAAACTTGTTATTCTTGGAAAGCCTACACCATCTCAAAATCACTTGAAACCTAGAAAGCACACTGGAATTTTTTATTATGATAAATATGTATGTGCACACTGAAATGAAATTATACCCAGGGGAAGATGTTGAAGAAAGAGGTTGCCTACAAGGTGGGAAGAAAAAATAAAAGAGGAGAAATAAGGAAATCCTGCATACACATAAACAGGTACAGCTGAAAAAAAAATGCAGTGCTTTACCCAAGATTGAAGTCTCCTCTTCAAAATACAATGCGTTATCTTTCTCTAGTCTCAAAGGAAATCTTAGAAGAAAAGGTATCTTAAACCCCCTCTAGCATCGTTCTCTGTGAAGCAAGGAGCCATTCTCCAAAAATCCACATTTGGGTTCCTTCAGTCTGTGGAGAAGTTGGAAAGCAGTAGGCTTCCTTTGGATGTAAGTTAATTATGCATGGCCTTGGAGAGTAGGAAGGTGTACAGAGAAGCCAAGAGGGCCAAGTTTAGCCTGTACTATTTAATCATGCAACTCCCCCTTGTCATCACCTGACAAGACATACTTCAACTATTTGATTACATCTACTCATCCTTCTAGCTGCACTGGTTTTCAACTGGCTTCACACAGCAGCATGAATCTTTAAAACTTCTATCACATTCCAACGCAGCCTACTACGAAATGGAGGAGGTGGAAGAGGGGAGAGGTATAAGCATATTATCTCCTTGGCTTTTCTGTATATCTCTAATCTATGATGATTACAAAACATTATAGCAATCTTCTAAAAAAGACTTACTACTGAAAGACCATCATGGTAAAATGGGTGCTATGTTCATAGCTGTGCGCTCATGAAAGTTTTTTTTTAAATCTCTTAAAACATCAAGCAAACTGTACAGTAGATCAGATTTAGTGAGCTTCTAATTTTTACTGGAAATGGTTATTATGTAGTTTAATCCTAGATGTAAGATTAAGGAAATCTGCAGTGAATTACTTAGTGTCAGGATTACATAAATCCATGGAATACTACAGAACTTTAATAACTGCACTTAGTTATGCTCTGGTTTTGTTTTTCTCTTACACAGACTCTGCTTTGGTTTCCCAGGGCATGTATCCAAATGTGCATGGACTGCACTGAATTTCCTTCTCCTGGAGACATCAGATGTTCATTCTCATTCCTATCCCTTTGCTATAGTTCAGCATTATGTGCTTGATCTTTATTTTTATTGCTATTGTACTTACAACAGTAAACTAAAAAGTTTAAATTCAAGTAGGAAATACTTTATTTCTAGAGTCTGATGTTTCAGTGTGATTCTTTTGAATACAGTCTGGTATGTACCTGTCTGTCAAGGGAAAATTCTGTTGACAGGGTGATACTTCTGCTCATTTTTGAGCGTTATCTGTTGAGGTTGAGTTTTAGCAGGACAAAGGAATTTATTTGATTCTATATCTACAAATGCAAGGAATGAGAAAGCAAGAAGAGTGGATTAATTATATACACAAAGGAAATGCTATTAAGAGAACTTCTTGGGTGTGTATCAGAAAAAGCTTCCTGTTGGAAAGACATATGAGAGGTGGTTAAAAAATATTATTATAATGGAATGTCTAGATAGAGACACATTATCCAACTCTGTTTTTAAAAGCCTTGCCTTGGATAATAGTCCACTGATCATCAAGGTAGCTAGAGGGTTAGATATTTATAGCCTCTGCTTAAAAGGGTCTGTACTCTATTACTACTAAAAGCAACAGAAAAACCTGCAGTGATGTTTTCAATGTGTCAGGGAGGTCATCTCTGGAAGGTAGGAGTGGTGGAGAAAAAGATTTCCAGCTTCAACATAACATTTACAATCCCAAAGTCCAAGCCTTTGCATCACAATTCCAACCCCTCAGCTTTGCTGATGCCACTGTTTATGCTGGGAATCAGGTGGGGAAATTAGACTGTTCCTGGACGGGAATGAAAGAAATACTACAACTTTTCTGCATCATTCTGATTTTCTGTTTGTTACAGGAAGAACAGACAACTGCAGGGCAAAAAATGGCAATGGCAAGGTTAAAAAAGCAGCAGGAAAATATGGAACCTGTGAAAAAATCACCAAAATTAGTTACATGGAAAGTAGTGGGAAAATGGGAGGAGATGAGAGAGAAAAGAGGCATTTAGAGGGGGTGAGATGGATAGGTGGATGGATGTTTGTAAAGACAAAGGTAGAAAGATAATTGCAAAACAACTGTCCAAAAAGGAACTTGAGGAGACAGTAGTGAGTTGGTATGTAGGAATGAATGGATAAAATGTCCATGGATCTAGAAGAATGCTTGGCTAGGGCTGAAATGAAGCAGCAAAATTAAAATAAAAAAAAGATCATCGAAGTAGTTGAAGTAAATTATATGTGTGTGCTTTTGCACTAGGATATATGCTACATATACCACTGTTTATGAAAATGAAAGTGTTTAAAGTCCTTATTCTTCTAACTGATCCCTCTTTCCTCTGGACCCTTCTTTCTCTTCTGATTAGCTCTTTTAAACTATCTGTTCTTTGTTCGGCTCCGAGTCTTAGCATTTAATTCTGCTTTTAGCACTAAATTCTCATCATTTGTTGTGGTCATCTGTGAAGTTCTGACTTGTGGCTTAAAAGTTTTAATATCCAGATATTTTGTGAAATACCTATAAATCCCTATATATATATATATATCAAATAGATCAATGCTTCTAGGAAATTCTTCAAAGTCTAATGTTTGTGAATACTTACTGCTGGAAAAAGTACTGGCTAGAACTTCCCCCTCCAAGTATTTGGTATCTAGTACTCTCTGGAGGATTTCATCTTTAGGAACAACCATGGATAAATTATCATGACTGTCCAGGCAAATGGAAAATTACATTGAAGCAGCCATAGCACATTGTGTTGGCTGGAGTGCTGCAGCCAGGAAACAATCAGTACATAGCCTCTTGCTCACCATGAAAATCTCATTGTAAATGCAGTAGCAGAAACACCTAACAGACTGGAACATGCTTCTAGAGACAACTTGTTAAATAACTTTGAAAACTAATGTCTTCAAACTAGAAGCATGCGCATCATCCAGACAATTAAAAAATAAAATCCCAAACAACCCCATTCAGTTAGAAGTGGCATTAGTTGTCTAGATCATGGAAGTTTCCTTATGGTGTAGAGTTCACAGGTTTATAGATTTAGAAAGATGGTAAAACTTCCTAAGGCACCACCCAGTTCTTCCTAAGTGTCAAAAAACCCTAAGGGGAAGGTGTGGGACAAACTCAGAGATCTGGCTATAACGTGATAACTACAGGTTAAAGAGAGGTTCATGCTGGAGGTTTTTATTTAATCCTGCTCTGTTCTCAGACTTGAGTGAACATAACTAACAGTGTCCTAGAGGACTACAGGAGTTTAGGTGAGGCTGCTGTACCCATCCTCAGAGATAAGGACTAGAAACAGCAAGCAGGAACCCTCCTCCTATAACTCAGGTTAGTTTCAAAGTGTCAAGAATTAGCATGTGCATCTTGATAAGCTGAAAATTTGCAGGCAAGCTGCAAATTCTGCATTTTGAACAAAAGCTCTTTGCAGACCCACCTAGGAGGGTACAGGCAGCTAAGAAACAGTCCACAGTTTGTCTTCCAGATCCCTGCCCTGGTACCTTTCTACAACATTTATCTTGGTTGTAGAAGGTATCCCATCACTTCAAACGTAATGGCGAACACCTAGAATTAAAAGATCACCTCTCCTAAAAATCAAACTTTATTACTAGCATAGAGTCTAGGATTTCAGGTAGGGATGCATTTATGGAAGCTTGACAGTTTGAGCTAGTGATTTACCTGTTTCATCTTTTAAAATAAAAATTTTATCATGTTCAACAAGAACATTTACATTTCACTTAAGCAAACCTACATTGACTGATACTCCATGTGACAGCAGACCTTACCTAAAATTAATACTATCTCTATATGACCTTGTAACCTAGTAAATGCAGTTGATTTCATCTCTCTTTCCCAAATTACTTTACTCATTCTGAAGTTTAATAACTATAGAGGTGGATTTATCAAATGAAATTGCAGGAAAACATAATTAGCCAGGCTTTTCATGGCAGTGTTTTATTGCCTTTAGAGACAGTGTTTCCTTCTATTTATGACTACCAACACAACATATCTTATAGGACTGCCCTATTTGGTAATTGTCTGAGCAAATTGGTTTCTTACTAGCAGTACTGCTCAAATGACATAGTTCTGAAGGACACTAAACAACAACAAAACAAATCAAGACAGTTATTACACCAGCAGTGTTTTACTGTTCTCCCTATTTCCTCAGTAAACATAACATTCTTTTTCTTAAAGTATGACTGCAGATAAATGATTTTATATGCTAAGTGATTAATTCAATTTTTTCATTCCATTTTTCATACATATTTACATTTTACCAATGTAAATAAAGAATAAAAGCTTTTGTTATAAATACAGACCATGAACAGGATGTGGTTGACAATATAAAAAAAGGTCATATATGACAAAAGGTGCCAGATAACTGATGTTTAAGTTCCAGTTTACTGAACAAGCAAAAAAGCTGTTAGCATCTTCCACAAAACAGCAAACAAAAGTACAGGGGCATCTACAAGGGAAAACAAGGTCACACTTGAGGTGAAAGAACTTGGTTAATTCTCAGGTTTTTAAATACCTATATAAGCCCCAAAGATCTTCAGATTAATCCAATTGACTTTGTGGTGCCTAAAACTTATAACCTTGCACACTGTCTCTAGTATACGACTTCAAATCTATCTCTGAAATATAGTGAGAAAGTCAAAAAAACATTTCTGAGAATGAATGCATTTCCACACCACTGGGTTGATGGAAATACATTGGGAAGCTTGGACATGGTCTTACATGTTTCATAATCTGTATTTTTTTTCTGAAATAAATGGTTTCTAGGCAGTCATTCAGGGACTTCACAATGCATGATCAGATGAGCCATATAAATCAAGGAAAGTTTAAGATCTAAGCCAGTGGAAACAAAATACAGTTCAAGTCATAAGAAGTGGCAGAACATCTTTCAAGTACTAATACATTGTGTCTCAATTGTACTGAAGGATGATAATACATAATGGTGCAGGAATAACATAATTCATTAGTATCGATACACAGTAGTAGGTAATGAAATTACTCAGACCTGCAGTGTCATTAATCTCTGCCAAGTGACAGAAATGAAATCAAACACCTGAAGACAACATTGTAGGAAAAACCTAAACAGAGACCATCCTGAAGAATCTGATCTGTATGCAAAACACATTGTTGTTAGTCTCATCAGCCAAGTAATACTGTCATTTTAATCATGGCATAGCATAGGTTTGTAAACCAGTTTTATGAAGAAAAGGCTGTAATCCCACTGTAGCTGCCATTTAACCTCTTTCCATTTGAATTCCTCCAGAGGCAGGAAGACACAAATGTGGTGAGATGAGCAGAGAGCAAAAGGCTACATTTCTCAGATACACTGATGAAATATTTGGAGTTTTAGTGACTCCTGGGAAAAACTCTGCTTTGGCAGTGTGTGCCGGTGGTAAGCACAGGACAAGAGCTAGTGGATGGGGTAGATTTTGCCACAGAAATGTGGATCCATACAGAAACTGGTTCAGGTGCAAATGGGAAAGAGCAAAATAAGCTGCAAACTAGGAAGTGGCAAGTTAAGGTGGATCCATACTGATTTACCACGTGAAAGAGAAAGCCGTGGAACAAAAAAAAGGAACAAAAACAGCAAAAAAGGAAAAAAGAAAAAGTTGTAAAGTATCCAGAGAAAGAAAACAGAAAGTTTCTCTGCAAGCAGAACCTACGTTCCAATTATACAGCGTTGGGATCTGAAAGGGTGAAAGGGTTTTTATTTCAACATGCCAAAAATTATTCTGCTGGCAGCAAAGAGATTAGCTACACAAAAGATAAATGTTTGACTGTCATTAGACTTTTGGAACTTATTGCACACATTCCTGCTGTCATATTTCAGCATTCCATTAGAAATCACTGGTATTAAAGGCCATTTCAAAGAGGGACCTTCCTGAAAGTTTTAGAGCAGTACTGATCATTCATTATGACAGGGGAAAAACCTCAGTTCGCTCAGGAGACTGCTCCTGCTTCAGCTTCTAAATTAATCTGGGACCAAATGCCCAGAGAGACACACACTGCTAATGACAGAAGCCTTTTGCTTGTAAGAAACAGCATTTTTTTCTAATTAAAAAGAAATCTTGCACATGATATAAGAGAGAGTCTGATTACCTAAGAGACTGGTTCAATACCTAGAGTTGTAGCAGCCATGGGATTCCCAGAAGTGATGATGCAGTTCAGCATTGATTATTGTACACAGAAACACAGTATACAACCATTCACCCAGAAAGTGGAGCCTTAGTCAAGGAGATCTCAGAAAGATGATCATCACTCTTATTTTTAGTAAAAAAGGAAGTGCTGAACCCTGACTCTCTCTGGCTAGCTTCAAAGAGAACATTTTGCTTTAACAGGAAAAAAGTGATTAAACACTTCCTGCATCTAGACAATCTCTGAACGTAAAAGTGGTGGTGCAAAATTTAAGTGTCTTGTGCTTTTCTTCAGTTTTTCACATATAAAGATAATAGACCATCATTGCTATGAAAATTAGAAGCTATCGTTCATTTGGTACAGATTATGATCCAGTGGCTGAAAGTGTCAGACTGATTGGCTCTTCTGGGCCTCAGCATCCAAATTCCTGACCCTTATATGACTGTAGATCTGCCTTGTGATAGTGTTTATCCCAGGCATAAGGATGCATAGCAAA